>JAHZNI010003204.1:0-10632 GCA_027744415.1 Seira ritae | reverse complement strand
TCAGGCAGGGATGCGAATGTTTCGTAAATAATTATAGTCATATCATCTTCCTCAAATGAAGTATATATAGGTACTTCACAAACTATTTTTTTTTTCATTTTTGAAAATTGTAACGGAATTTAACGGTAAAGTAAATGCCTAAATTTGAATCCAATTTCCAATTCCTTCCTTTGAAAAAATGCCATATTCCATATTTAAGCATGCCTCCACTAAAATTCACAATTTTTATCGGTTTTTAACGGCAAAGGAAATTTGACAAAAACTTGAAATCAAATTTGACATCTTCAATCGATTCCTGAGTTCAGAAAATCTATGTAAGCATGCCTAACTTAAGCTTTAATAATATAGGAACAGAAGAAGAGGGTAACATGCATCGAGCTTGCCCTGGCAGACGCGATAAGGATTTTATAATTTAAGATTCATCTTATATTACTCCCAAACGTCAAAATTAATCAGAGATATAATATTTCTGCAGGGCACAACTGAATGCAACAGGCAAAGTCGATGTTTTTTTTCTTTGATTCAATATTCCCGGCACGGGAAAGAAAAGTGAGAGAGGATGAGACATGCAGTCTCATAGAAACAGAAGAGGGGTAATGTGCATCGAGCACACCCTGGCAGACACAACAAGGATTTCATAAGGATGAAGCAGAAAGAATGACGTGCTGTGTTTCTCCTGCAGTCTTACATCCTTGAGAGTGAAAGTAGAATACAGAATAACATAGTCTATGGACAGTAGGGACGATTCCCTCCTCTCCCTAAACCTAATATGACATTAATGGGCCCATCCAATGAACAAAGGAATAAGAAATGAAAAAAAGCAACAAAGACGAGTCGCGTAGGCTTAGGCTTGATCGTGACGTGACTGCGTTTGCCTTCGGCTTAAGTATGTTGAAAATGAATGACATTAAAGTCGTAATTATTAATTAAATATTTTATTAGGAACTTAATCCGTTTCATTTATTTAAATTTTGTTTTTTAAACATGAACATGATCACAATCACAATACATTCATAAAGAAAGATCTACACAATCTAAAACACAAAAAGGACGATGACATGACATGAAGCCACGTATTAATGCATGAATATTTTTGACAAGAATGTTGCGAACATTGCAGAAATAAAAAAGGTTGAACATCAATACTATATTTTATTGTTACAATTATAGTAATTGTCTAATATGTATTTTTGAAATACAATTACGATTGCTTAAAACCTCAGTACTCATAACAGTTTTTCACGTTCCCTTTTCCCTTACGATTACAATCCTTTATCGGTCTTTCCATAAAAGAAAATGCCATTGCTCAGCAATTCTTGTTCCATCGCATTACATTTATATAGATTACACAATCACAGACATCAATCTTTTCTCTTGGAGCATTTATTTTGCTACCCGCTAATTGTATCTAACATGCACATGATGACATTGTCTCTACAGCTAAATCATTTCTAATTGTGTAATTATTAATTAATTATTTATAAAGTTTAGTCTTCCACTTCAATGGCAGCAACAACGAGCGACGAGTGGCTCCAGGCATTACTTATTGTATACAATTATTGCAAATGGATAACTATAGCAATTAAAGAAACCTACAATTCACCTTATCCTATCCGTCATGTCATTATTGCCAGGCTACTGACCCATCTGTAGTATTTCCTACTTGTAAGAAGAATTATGAATATATTTATCATGACTAGGTCTAAGCAAAAGATGTTAACCATCACCGGGCTCGGACATATACACAAATAAAGCTAAATGATCATTGAATCATGGAGTGAAGTAAACATACTTCATTTGCAAACTAAACTATACAAATGAGATTTTAAGTAGGAACAAAATTACCTAAGCTATGAGAAAAAAGTGATCATCTATAAGTTTTAACTGCATATTCATAAAGCCTCTACGATTCTTTCCATTTTCTTCCTAATATAAAGAGAAATGAAGCATAATCTAAGTATCGTAATTAAATCGTATTGATAGCATGGAATGTCAATAAAAGCCTGCACACCAACTTAACCTAATTTCATATCATTTTTGACATGATCCAGCATTACCTTTCACATTTTGTTTAAAAGCGACGACTTCATTTATTTTGCTTTAACGAAAGAAAGTTAGAACCCTGTTATCGGTTTGTAAATGTCAAGGAAAGTTTTATGGCAAAGGTATTGGTATTGTTTATTTTCATTTTTCGTAATTAAGCCCTATTTATTCATTGCGTAATTCAAAATTATTCCGTTAGCCTTGAAATCAAGTTGAACTTATCGATGAGTATACTGTATACTTCGAGGAATTAAGTCAAGTTCAAATGAACTGGCAATGTACATACGGGGAACTGGATCGTGAGCATTATACATTTCATGATTCATGAGCTTTG
This sequence comes from Seira ritae, assembly GCA_027744415.1. Classification (NCBI taxonomy): domain Eukaryota; kingdom Metazoa; phylum Arthropoda; class Collembola; order Entomobryomorpha; family Entomobryidae; genus Seira; species Seira ritae. The sequence goes on along the minus strand of JAHZNI010003204.1, from coordinate 8,255 downwards.
GGTGCGGTGGTGTTGAGGGGATTTCGGCATTTTGGGGAGAAACCAAAATATCTTCGAAGATAGCTAGGTAATTCTATAAACTAAAGTCCATGTATGCATTTAAAAGTGAGTGGTGTTTCGCTATTTTGAGATTTTTATTTGAGATGACATATCCGTTGGCATGGAAAACATTTAGGTACCTAAGGTGCGTGAATGAACGAAAAGGCAAGACTGTCAATCACGACACGACGACTGCAAAAGACAGCTAATCTCATATAATTATTTATCAAAATGTTTAACACGCATTTAATAACACACACGTACTTTGATTTCCACTACAATAACTACATTTGCATTATGAATTCGGTAAAGTGGCAAAACTTATTTTTTATGAAGATCATCACAGTGTCACAGCATAATATGGTCAAGACATGGCATTATATTTAAGTCATTTATATGCCGGCAGTGAATTTATATGGAAAAAATGAATGAAGTTTTACAGGCGCCAAGAGAATTTTAAGGCATTCAGAACAATAATGGTTGGCAGTAGGATATTGATTGACACGAAGTAGTAGGTCCATCCAGTCCTGGTTGCTTTTGTGTCAGAACCTCCAGCAGTGACTGGAGTCTCAGTGGTGGTTGTTTCAGTGGGAATGAGTGGAGTACTTGTGCATCCCATCCAGAATGGAGCGGAAAGCGTTGGCGTCCTGCTCTCAACTCTCATGTGCTTATCATTGAATTTCCAAAATACTTTCCCCTTAAAAAAGTAGACGTTTCCATCCTTCCACCTTAGCACGGAGTCGATATTGTAAGGCACTCCTTCCCAAATGTGCATATCGCGGGGATAGTCTGGCTCGACTCGGAAAACGTTAGGATCATCCTGAAGTCTGGAAATGCACAGAAAGGAATGATTTGAAAATTATAATGTCAAACATTATCATGTTTATTCTCAAGAATTTAATATAAGTTATAAAATACCTCCAATATTTTGTGCCTGAGAAGAGGTACGTCTTCTTATTGTAGCCCCATATCATCGCTCCGTCTATCTTCTCAACATCCGGTGATATGCCCATGGATGTCAAAGGCTGAGGATATCCAGGCAACAAGTCAATTCCTTTGAAACGCCAATACTGACGACCTAATCAATTTTTTTCGAGGGAAATCAAACAAATAAATATTTTTACTACGCAGAAAATATATTTAAACTGAGAATAAGAAGTAAAAGAGAACATTTACTTACCGATAAAAAAGACAATCTCAACTTCATTATGCTCGTAGACTGCATCAATATGAGTGAGGTTCGAGGGAAGTTGTTGCCACATTATAGTTATCAATGAAGGATATCCTTTCAGAAGTCGATTGTCATGAGGAGTTGAATTAATTCTCCAGAAATATCGTCCTCTGAATATAAACAGCTCATCCCTTATCAAGGAAATTGCATCGTATGAGGAATCACAAGTGCTGGGTCTTCCGTCAGGGTAGTAATTTTTCCCCCGATAGGGCCTTCTAGTGGTTGCAGGTGGTGCTGAGGTTGGAATGTTATTATGATTACGTCGACCTCCACCTCCGCCCCCACCACCTCCTCCACTGGCTTTTGGATTATAGGGATTGTATGAAAATCGACTTTCAGAACCTTCGAGAAAAATAAGATAATTATGTCGAGTGTCAGCGCCATTCATTTGACTAAAGCAATGATATGTGGTAATAACATAAATTGACAAAAATCGGAATTAAGTTCAAAATTAAAGATTTGGGAACTAAGAAGTAGAGTTATTGTATACCGTAAATTCGTTGTATTCCCAGCATATCATCCTGAGATAACTGGAGGTCATAATCAAAATTCTGGTACCATGGATACATCAGTGACCCTTCTACGTCTGAATGTGAAAGCCCAAGAGAGTGTCCAAATTCATGGGCCGCTACTGCAAACAACCTGGTACCTGCAGAACAAAGCCATTTTTATCCTTCAGTATTTTCCAAATTAAGAATGAAACTTGAAAACGTCTTCAGTTTGAAGCTTGAATTACCTTCGCCATGATGGGATTTGCCTCCAATGGTACAACATTAAATTAAATTATGAAAATAATTACGAAGCTATTTTTTTAAACATTTGTCCTCACTTTGAAAATACAATCCGTATATCGGCCTCATCCGCACGATCATGGCCCAACCTCTTGAACTGCAATAGTGTTGATCTAGACCACACATTAAATGCTCGTGCCAGCTCCTCAATAACATCTCGTTCATCATGGGTAAGAGTGGGGCGTTTCAGACTAAAAGTATTCAGCCAAAAATATATCCGAATTAATTTCTAACGCAAAAATATTTCCGAGAAAAGTTACGAATTTTCAATATTTCAAAAGTCGTGCATCTACAAAGCAATCTAGGAAAAGAATCAAAGCAACAGTTTGGCAGTTCCCAGCCCAGCTTCACAGTTTTTTGTGTCGTTGAGTTAGTAGTAGTATATTTAGCGTGGAAGAAGGAAGTGGTTGGGGGATGCAGCAGCGGTGGAATGGCATGGCGTGGCAGCTTCTTCAAAAAACCGTTGAATTTGAGACTCTTCAGTGACTCACTCAGGAGGTTGTGACGACTTCGTAATTCTGCATCACCACCAAGCTGAGTGAGTCACCTTAGGGCTCATCTTAAGACTTTTTCATGTCACGCTGTTGTTGTTGTCAGGTCACCCTCTCCATGATGCCATTGCCAGGTCTTGGCATGTGTCTACCTCATACTTTTCGTTCTAAAGAATAATCATGGATTCATTCAATCCATTCGATTCCGTCACTAAAGCCAACCTTCGTCTTTGGGTCGTGATTGTTTTGTCGGTTGTAAATGTTCATCTCCTGGATGATGTGATGGGCGGCTTTTTACCAAAGTGCATAAATAAGTTCTTGTTTTGCGTGGAATGGAAATACATAAGTGCGGACTAAGAAAAGCAATAATAATTTTGGAGACGTCTCTACTTACTGACTGACTAAACGACTAAGGAATGCATAATTATGGATGAATTGTAAAGCGCCTACGATGAAAGGTTCTCATGGAATTATTTTTTTGGTCAGACAAGGCAACGTAACTGCATGCAGTCCTATTTTACAATTTTCTACTAGATGCACACTTTACCAGTTTGAAAATGAATAGAGCTAAAAAGTCAAGCTCAAATAACATAAGCATAAAAGCTCCTTGCTCCATGACAGGGTTCTGTTCTATGCGAGGAAAACTTTTGGTCAAATAAATGCTAACCGATTTTTATTTTTGCATCATCCTCATTTCTCATGCCATGAACAGCGACAATGTATGTATGTATGTATTTAATATTTAGTTGGAAGGGTCTCAAAAAAATTCGTGGGGAATGCGAGCGGGGAATGCAAATGGTACAATAGATATTCAAAATGAGCTAAGCAAACAACAAGAAACAAAGAGTATCTTTGTGTCTGTGAGATAGCCAGAGCTTGAGCCCTATGATAAAATGGTTTCGCACCCACCCCCAATAATAAATGAAGTCATTTTCATGGACTCCGGTATAATCTTTTGGATTTTGGGTCTCGCGAGCCGAGCCTACATGTCGCAATAAAAACTCGAAGTGAGAAACTCAAATTCAAATGTCTTCTGAATGAATAGTGAGAAAGTTAGGTCAGACTTTCAATGTTTCCTATGAATCATGAATGAAATCCATTTATTTAGAGGGAGTGAAACAATAAGTCCTTGTTCAAGTTTAAAATCTTGAAGTATGATATTATTATCATAGAGAATGCGCCCTACACCGTTACAATTTTTCTAGTGCGAGACTCTTACAAACAGAATGTGAAAGGATTTTGTGGTTTGCTAAAATCCAAGTTTCACGACGTCGTCGTCGTGGTAAAAGTACTTAAGTACAATGAATTATACAAAAGTATGCAAACAAACATGGTTGTTTCGATTACCTCATTGGTAGGTAATCATCGCCAGAAATATTTTCTAAAAATTTCAATTGCCTGTTGTGAGTCGTTGTTCTGGCGACTTTGTTATTGCATCATCATCTACAAGTTATACTGCCTAGTGTAATTAACCTGGACCTCCAAACATTATTTAAAATTTTCCATGCATTACTTAGGTACTTGTATACCACTCACTGTGGTGTCACTCTTTTAAGCACTTTTTGAATTTCGAATCAAATTATTATTTTTTTTAATTTCTAAGACTTGTCAACTCCATGAAAAAAAACAATTTTCATGCGAATGTTCAAGCTAGACCTTTTTGGATATTTCCTTGCAAACAATTTCTTGGTATGCTTCATGTTGGCATATAGTTAGTTGTGCCGCTCCTAAAAGCCAATATATGTACCTACCAAATGTCGACATCATATAAAATTGCATTTTCGTTCCATCCTTTTCAGCTTCAGAAAACGTGGAAAAATCGTACGAAATATTTTTAGTTTGCAATCGTAAACGTAAAGTGGACTTTACTAATTTCATCCAGCCGGATAAATGATAGGAGGGAAGGTATGATGTTTCAACATCACGCTTGGTTTCTCGGGTTTTCTAATTCTGAACACTTCAAATTCTCACGCTACCCCAATTCCTGTTATAGAGAAGTGAAACTCATGCTCCAAATGAACCGATTAAAACAAATTATTACAATTATGATTATGTTTTTCATTTGCTTCTTCTCAAACACCCAAGTTCCCACTAAATTCCCAACAAGTTTTCAAAAAAAAACCTTCAGCTAACAATGTATATCAATCAGTCAGTAAGAAGCAAAAACAATCTTTCTTTCTAAGTGAAGTGCATCAAGTGTGCTTAAAAATAGAACTGTCATATGCAGAGCAGATGCTTGCGAATTATGTTTCTTAATAAGAATGATTTTCTTCACATGTTACTTAAAACTTAAGAAGCATACTGCCTTTAATTTGGACAGAAAAGATCACAAGCTTCCAAGCAAATTATTAGAGCATAAAAAAGTAGACAAGCCTCAAAATACTATGAAATAATTGTTACACAGTACTGATTTACACCAGCTATGAACTTGTATTTTGTTATCATATTCACATTAATCACGGGCACAACTGCCCCACTAGCTTGACATTTCCATTCCCAGAACCCTTTTACTGGAATAAAACTTCATCCGTACCAAATGAGAACTTCTATGTACGTACTAATACTAATGCATCCGGTCTTGGAAAAAAGTTAAGCCTAACAAGACAAGAGCCTCTTTTTTCCATCCAAGTTGATTAGATTAGAGTGGATTTAATTACACTGTATTTCGGGCTTAATGAATAATGAGTAGGTAGGTACTAGACTCGAGGATGAATACCGAGTATTTTTTGAAGTGATTTCGTCTCCACAATCTCCTCGCATTCTCTGTTTTTCCGGGAAAGTTTTTAACGTACACAATTAAATTCATTATTATGCTCTTTCATCATAACTTCGGACTTGGAAAGAGAGAAAAATCCCGTTCCTTAAATCTTTCTTAGGAAAAAAACTAGAAAATACATTGGGCGGATTGCTCTAAACTGATTAAAGGCCAGAACTCCAGAGCCATGTTCCAGTGTGTATTGCCATTGCTAATTGGAGCAGGATGTCGAGAGAAGCGTGTGGATATCTTCTTTCTAGCCAAAGCCAAGTCTTACAGAACAATACCAGAGGAGGGAAAAAGAATGTCATACGATTGTTATGAGATAAGGATGGACAAAAAAGAGTAAACTTTGGACAAACCCATTTTTCTATTTCGTTTTCTTTTTCCTCGTTGGATTTTTCTGTTGATCTATTTTTCATTTGAGTTTGAGTTAGTTGGTCTTCTACAAAAAAAAATCTAGGAGTTCTTTCCCAGTCTTTTTTAATCAAACTAAACTACCTATATAAAGTTGACTTGATCTCATATTGCTTTCTACAATCTTCTATTTCCCGTATACATATAGCCTTTCGTTTTTTAACAATAATGGACCGAGAAGTATTTAATTCTCATAATGTCGGTCGGTCTATCCCTTTCCTTTTCGAATGATGGGACATGAAATGAATGATGCCTTGCAGTGTTCAGTGTTTCTTCAGCGGAATCAGAAAAGCATACAATGTGAAAAGTGGGCCAAAGCCAATGCAACCTAATCATGAATCATGAAGATATAGTATAACTACAACACTTCTAAAATACATTGCAAAGCAAAAAGACGCTTTCTTTGTTATGCCTTTCACTTCTAATCTCTTGTACATGCAATGTTGTCATTATCCAAATCCAGACTCCAAATCCGACTAAAAAAGTAAAGATGATGATGAGCAAACCTAGAGGATAATCTAATGTAATGTAATGATGCGATGCGACGGGGAGATGAGATAACAGGTATGTAGTATGTGTATAGCGTATTATATCTTTTCCATGCGCATGCATGTAAAAGTGAAAGCTAACTTTCCCGATTTGGTTTTATTATGATCAACTTTGAGCCATTTTGTATGAGGAAATGAAACTAGGAATTCCTTACGTGTGCACTACATTATGGATTGCATGTAGCCGTTACAATGCCATGCAGTAGGTCAAACAAGATGCGTTCTTGACTTGTCGCGGATTTAGCATGAACATAAGATGAAGAAGACGAGAAAGGGACGAGAGAGAGATGATAAAATGATGAAAAAATTCTTTCAAAGTAGAAGGAATTTGTTTGCATTTTTCTCAATCTTCTTTTCGGGAAAAGTGAAAATATTGAAAACGAATCAAGAAGGAATCCTCGGGAGAGTGAAAAATCGAAAGGATTGTTGACTTCAATACCTTTCATCTCTTTGATTTTTCCTAGAGATTCTTCCGTAGAAGTCCCTTTGATCGTATTATATTACTGCCGGCACTGACTGCTGTTGGACCTTTGTAATGCCCATTCATACCAAGTTTCTTCACCGTTTCACCTATTCATGTTTCTCTCATCAAAAAAGGAAAAAAAACTCCAACACTTGAAGGAGAAGAAGAAGTTCGAATGTAAACAAGATACTAAGTACTAGTCGAGCGAGAAGATTCATATTAAAATATCTCCTTCCTGCAAGAAGTAAGTCAAGTAAGGGATTTTTCGAAAGCCGAATATGAATAGTGAGCTGTTTTTTTTATCCCGGTCCTCTTTTTAAATACGATGATGGGGATGACAACTAAACTTCCGCTTTAATGCCGTATATACATGCATTCAACTCAAATCAATGAAAGTCAATGTAAACAAAATTAGGAAAGATCCAATCAATCAACTAAAATAAAATCAAACTAACCTTTTTGAACCTCTTTATAAAATCAAAATTGAAGTGGAACTCTGTCTTCAGTTCGCAGACTGTAGTGTAGTCTCCCCGTCGATGTTGATCCTACTACCATGCCACTGGGGCAATATAAAACTTACAACTTATTCAACACCGTGAATATATCAAAAAGATGAGAGAACACAATTTTGTGAACTTTTTTCTCTTCAAAAATTCAGAGATGATTTCAGCAAGACAGTTTACAGAGCACTGATCGCGTTGCCCCTTGATTTCGGCCTCCTTATAGGCTGCCTAAACCTAGAATGCTTCCAGAAGAGAGGAAGAGGATCGCTTACACTTATTTTCAGTTGGGTGAAAATGTTTCGGTGATGATATGAGTAACCACTACTTGCTTGCTGCCTCTTCACATTCACATTCGCCATCTCCTCTTCTCCAACATAAGTACATACACCAAAATTATCGCTTGATGCTTTTCCATTTTGTTCTTTTCCTTCTTGCAAAAGGAAAAGCATCTATCTATCTTTACGACACTGTTCATATTCGGTGTTTGATGATGATGATGTTGATGATCTTTGGGTAAAGCGGACACAAAGAAATCTGTGAATCGAATGGATATGCATGCTTTAGGAAAAGACTTGAGACAAATTTATTTTTTACAACATAATATATATCTATTCCATACTCCTACTCCCTCGCCTAAATCGTATCGCGATCCTTCAAAATAAAATTAAAATGAGGATTTGAGCCTCGGAAATGGTTTGTAGTTTGTATAGATGCAAAACCTAGTAGATACATAATATGAAGTAATGATGATGATACATAGTGCTAGGAGAGTGAGGAGTGGAGAATTAGATACATCATTCCCTTTTGCTCTATTAGGGTAAATATCATAATCATTTCATAAAACAATGATCCCATACAATACAATACCCATGGTTATCACTATCACCAGGCTTGGCGCTGGGCAATAATCAGGGGGTGGACAATATAATATTGTCCGGACAATAATGGGCAATATCAAACTTTGAAAACGGACAATAATATTATACAATGCTGATATATACATACCAGGGCAATCAT
>JAHZNI010003203.1:0-21384 GCA_027744415.1 Seira ritae | reverse complement strand
CTGAAATTTGAACAAAAGTTGCGAAAAAATATAATGTTTTATGAGTCTAAAAAGTAAGTATTCCCTTGTGCCATTAAATATCAAAGTTAAACTGAGAGTGTAGTTCATGCTTTTAAGATGAATTGAAGTTATGCACACTACATTGACATCACACAGTTTTCAAAAAATAACTGAATATTTTTTTAGCAAAAAAATATGAAAATTTAGCACGCATCTTTTTTTGTTTCAGTTTCCCCACTTATTCATCCACCTCATAATATTGTAAGCACACGTTGACGTTGACTAGCCACGTTTTCTAATGAACATTATGCTCACTAAAATTCTCAAGGATACTGCGGAGAGAAAAAAATGGTGTGGTTGTAGTAGTAATAGTGGTGTTTGGCCAGGAATTATGCATGAGGTGCATGTAAAGCTTTTTATGATTATGCTGTGATGATTATGATTATCACGGTGATTATTTATAAGGAAGGTTAAGTAAAATGTGGTAATGGCGACAGTTTAATGTAAAAAAAAAGTATACGAATGGTTGGCTAAACTTAGGACGATATGATGATCGCTGTACAACCATAGTCATTGATGATCATCATGATTATTATGGTGGTGGTGACGGCGATGACGGAAAAAAGGAAAGTTGAGAAAATGAAGCCAAGTCCAACTTTGTAGATGAAAAACAAAACATTAAAGTATGCATGTACAGCCGTTTCAAACTTGAAACTTATGTTTGATTTTTGCATTTATCAATAATTACGTTTTTCCTCGAAGAGAGATCTCAGGATAAGAATGACTTCGTGGAGAAACCCATAATAATTTTTGAGTGAAGCTATAAAAAGGGCCACAATGGAATGAAAGGTTTTTTTCAAAACGAATTATCATGATATGACTGTTGGAGTTGCAGACTGATCTTGATCCTTCATCGAAGCTCATATTTATGGAAAAAATAATTTCATCCGTGACAATGCGGGCAAAATGGTTCAACTAAAACTAAGCCCAATAAATATTGAAAGATATTAATTGTAATAAGAATTTCACTTACGATGCATTGTTTATACAGGAAGTGTCCCATATCGTATGCTCCTGTTTGAAAAGAAAAAAAGAGCTGATTAATAAAAGACATATTTATTCATATAAGTAAACAAAATTTGGACTTCATTATCAATTCAATAATTAATTACTGTCCCAAATAGATAGATGTCTTGCTTACCGTCGGTGACAATAGCAAATGTATGTCCGTACTCATGATTATTCAGCGCGATGCCGTGAGATTTGAGCCAGTTTTCAAATTTTCGGAGCACGCAAGGAAACGTGTCAGCCTGGTTCACCTCCTCCTGTGCGGGTAAAAACGTAAAAAAATAAATATTGAGTATTTATTCCTCTTGTATGCAGCAAAAACATCCCATAAGATTAACCAGAATTTACAATTTAGCCTTAATTTTCTCTCAGGTTTAAGTGACTTGATTACTTTGAATGCAAAGCACTTAAGAAACCATTAACACAGAAAATAAGCTTTTCGAAAAGTAAGAAATAGGTTGTACGACTTGAAAATCTTTTTTTTCTCGCGTATTTGCTACTACCCAAGTGAAGATAATGACAAAAATTATTATTATTATTAAAATGCATCATAAACATTGTTGGTTTGAAGGGACATCTTCCTTCCACCTTCCATTTTGAATTACGAACTCTCACGTAGATGATCATAAAAATCTAAAGACTGAATAGAATGCAATAATTGGAATAATTACAAACTACAGCAGTAATTCAATGTTATTTTGCCAAAAAAGTAGCAGAGCATTTTGTTTTCAAGGTATGATATGTAGTCCCTATTCCCTATCTTCTCTCTAAATTTCCGTACTACAAAAAGTTTCTTGATTCAATGATGGCTTTAAGATGACAGATAAAAAAAGCTTATCTCGCACCAAGTCTAAAACATCCGTCCTCTCTTTTCAATCTCGAATATTATTTTTCTTAAGGAATAATATAGAGCATTAACAGGAAGATAGTTTTGATATGATTATGATGTTGATGAGGACAATAAGACTGACTTGTATGAGACTCTTTTGAAACTGTTTCACTCAATTTTGAAACAATGTTGAATGCAAGGAGCATCTAAGGAAAAGAGCGATTTTGTTCCTTTTATTTCAGCGGCTCTCATCGTCAGCGTCAGCCTCACTGTATCTCCTGCTCACGTGCATGCATATGAATATGGGTGAGTGAGCAAAGTTCAAAGCAAGGGGCACTCTAATAATTTTCATCAGGATATGCCTGTTCTACTTCTCCACTCTAATTTCTCCTGATTTCCCTGAAACTTCACGTTGAATGCCGAGGTTGATTTAAAAGCATGTGTACTACATAAGTGTATCGTTTCTTTCTTTCTGCACTCCGCTCAAATAAAAAAAATTATTTTGCAAGTTGACTCACTCACTCCTATCATTCGACAAAATGTAATGGAAGAACAAATTGATTTTTAGTACGAAGAAGTAGAAAAGGTAAACATAAAAGCAGGTACATAATGGTAAAATGCAATGCAATGAAATAAATGCCTTCAAGATGCAACCAGAGTGCCACGAGTGCAGTGCATTAAGGAAAACGGCACATGACACTGGCAAAAGAAAAGGAAGAATATTTGTTGTTTTTTTTCTGTTGTGGTGGTAGTGGCTCATCATCACTACATCACAATCACATGCAGCCGCTGTGCTATATGGTGGCAAAACAACTCTCTCAAAAAAATACGCTCATTTTCTTGAAATTCATGGGCTTCCCCTACTACCTTCATGAAATGTATGCGATGGAGAGATGTGAAGACTTTGTTATTCTCTCAGAGAATAGGATGACGTTGTTGATGTTTATTGTACAACAATGAAAGTACAAAATCGTGAAAAAATAATTCCCCACAGCTAAAAGATATTATATACCTATAACATCCTCTTCATTTACAAAATTGTCATTAAAATAGGTGAACTGTACTACTGTACGGATCGCGATCGATCTTTGAGAGAAAAAATGGTTTATGGTTGGTTGGTTGACGATGAATTTCTATAACGCAGAAAAATGAATTGAGGTTGCTTTCCACTCATGACTAAGATTAAAACTGGATGATATGATGATAATGGTGATGATGACTATGGCTATCCTGATCCCGATGTTGTTGATCTTCTTGACGATAGTGGAAAAATACCAGCATGAATAAAATTGTGTGTTTTCTTTTTAAAATAGAAAACGCACGCAATGTTATCCTTTTGGAATCGCTACGCTACGCAAGACAATTTCATGAGTTTACTTAGATGAGATGAGGCAGATGAAAATGAATGGATTGATTTGATTCGACGTAATGAATGATAATAATATGTATGATTTGGCTAATTACCTGAGTGATTCCAGTCAACTTGGTACAGAAATCCGTGAGTTTGGGCGCCTCCACCGGCTTGACGATCTTATTGAAGAAACTGTCTACCTTCATGGTTCTCACGTTGACGAGCAGCGCCGGGAACTGGATGATTTCCGGCCGCTCCTGTCGAATCGGTCGAGGATTGTCATTCCGAGTGTCATCACACGTTGCTTCGAAATCGATGACGACCAGGTAGTCGTAGTACGTGTAGTACGTACACGTGGGTTGTCGGAAGTAGTAGTCGACGTTCATATTCAGCATTCCACTCTGGATGGGGGGAGGTGGTGGCGATACGCTCTCAGCGCAAACACTGTTGCTCCACATTGGAACAGATTAGCTGAATAGAAAAAAGTTTCCAAGAAAGAAAGTGTATAAAAAATCACTACTTACATGATCAAAGACTCTTCAAACAATCACAGATAAGCAATAAGCACTTCCACCATAACTGTTATCCATTTCTAAGACGTATTTTTTTCTTGATTGGAAATTTACTGTTATCGAGCCGAAATCAAGTCTTATTGTCAGCACTAAATGTTATTTTTCGGCGGCGGTAGGCATACGATACCACGCAGAATACTCGAAGGCATAACATGAGAATGAGACTATTACGTCAGCCACGCCAAACTCGCGGTGGCCTGGCCTGAACTATAAAGACGTATGAAATAGTGAGTCATCTACGTCAAACTCCTCACCAACAAACACCTCATCATCAATATCAACGGTTCGGTCACTTGAATGAAAACAAGTTCAGTGTATGTAATGCTTTATTTACTTTACTCGATCGTGAGTTCGTGCTCTTCAATTAAAAATGCGAAAATCCAATTCTTGTCACTTATCAAAAATCGCAAAAATCTCAATTTCGCACTTTTTGTTAGTCATGCCATTTATTGCAAAACTTTGAAATTTCACGCACTCTTTAATTTCTCTTTTTGAATTTTTCGTATTACTCACAAAATTGAGACTCAGTTCAGCGGATTTTTTCCGAAAACGAAATTTAACACGCTTCCCTTTTCCTCTGAAAGATTTACTACTGGATAGGAATATGTAAACTGTGAATGACTCATGTCATACTAATTTGGATTTGGATACTTAAATTGCATGGAAGAAATCTAGGAAAAAATCACTTTTAAGGCCAAATGCAAAAAGCAACAACGACAAGAACAACGTGCTTCGTTTTGGCTGACGAAATTTCTACGAAAAAGGGTACACACACAAGCCTAGCGTATTGCAAAAGTAACGTGTTGGAGAGGGCCATGCATGGAATGACTCATGCCCATTTGGCTTGTCTGAAGCAAGCCGGAGCGGGCATGAAGAACGTTTTCTCGGAACATGCAGAAGAGAAAAAAGCCCTGCTTGCTCGAGGTGAATGACAACTAAGGAAGCAAGAAGGCAGGCAGGCAGGCAATTCTGTTTTTTTTTTTGTAGGAAAGATGTTGCCTAGGTACTTTGCTTTGTATAAATGTAAAATAGTCAAAAAAAATCTAAATACCTTCCTGGCCTGTTTCGGGACGACGGTTCTTTTTTCACCAGACAAAGAAAAGTTAACTGAAGGTAGAACAAAGGAAGCACTGCTCTTGTTAGTTGTCGTCGTATTCGTAGCACAGAATCGAATCCAAACATGTGCAGTTGTACACGAGAGCATGCATGTATTTAATCTATTTTTGTATTTTTGTATGCATGTACTACGGAACAGCAATAATATGTTATTTATCAATCAATGCGTCTGCGCACCGGAGAATTATAACACAATTAAAACCAGATATTAGTCACTTGTCGTATTATTGTGTAGTCTGGTGGTGATGCTACTACTGGTGGTTGATGTAGATTTAATGAGGTGATCATAACTAAATGAATGACAAGGGTTTTTTCTTCTTTGTATTATTGTAGCACTAGAACTCTTTTGTAATCAATTTCTTTCTTTTGTTTTTGTTTCTACCACGCACACTGGGGAACTTGATAATTCATTTATCACTAAATATGGCTACGGCGGAGTGAGTAATCGCAAATCAATGCGTAGTACATTTTATTATTATTATTATTGATGATATCGCATTGCTTCTGAGTTTAAGTTTTATACAAAGGCTTTATGCAAAGCATCGCGTGGAACATGAAGAAGCTTCCTGGCTGTCGGTGGTGTTGACTTACGCACCGAGACGGGCAGTTGGAGATGCATGCTTTGTCCTGAAGATGATGATGACATGAACTGGTGATGATGCTGTTCCTTGAATTGATCTGTAGCTTCATCCTAGTTTACTTCTGGTCTACTAGTGTTCAACTAGGAATTATTAAACTGATTGTATCTTTCCTTTTCTTTCACTTGTCTCAAATTTCACACAAGAGAAATTAGATAAAAAATAATAATTAATGTAGTGTACGGGATACGATTTGTTCTCGATATGACAATCTCAAGTTCTTTTAAAGGAATATTTTAGCTGGAGAGTGAGGCCGACAAAAAAATTCATGATAAGAAAACAGGGTTGTTAGCAGGACAAGGGTGAAATTAAAAATGTCTGTTGGTCAAGCAAGAAAGAAAGGAGCTCTTATTAAAAGGATATACGATGCGATGGAGACAGAGGAGAACGTGAGAATGATGCTTGCGAAAAACTATGATATGATATGATGATGATTCCAAGGAAAGAAAGACAGGATTCTCGCTCCGAAGAAAGAGGTGTGCATATAATAAACCAACAACAGGACTCTTAAATGGGATCTTTTTGCACGCTTTAAAAACACGAGAAGGCATGGAGGTAAAAAAAACTTTTTTGTTAGAGTTGACTCGGCTCTCTTTAGCACATGCACACTTTTTTAAAGTTAATTTACACAGGAGGAGATGGTTTACTCACTCGCTCGCTGCGCTACTCTTTTTAAGTGGAAGTGGTCAAGAAGATACTGTGAATTTGATGATGACGCGTTTCTCACAAAAAATTCTACTAGTCAATGATTTCTTTTGAGTGTTGACGACGATGACGATGATGGTGTTTGTATTAAGTAACTTTGTAATAGTCAAGTTGGACGAGCTATAGTGCATAATAGCGCTCTACCAAGAAAATCCCCATCCACTCCAGTGACGACGACGAGACAGGACTACTCGGATTTCGCGTGCTATATCCTCACACAACTTCCAACTTTTTTTCTAAAGAAGATGGTGATTCGATGTGAGTTCTTCAATCTTGACTCACAAAAATTCCACGATGATATGAATTGGTATACACGACACAACGTGGTCTGCTCTTCCCTGTGTCTCCCTCTCAAAATGATGCTTGCTCGTGGAAAAAGGTTGGCTCTTTCTGTTTCTGGTGCGTGAGTAACTCAGCTCAGTTCAGGACTGACTCTGAAACTGGGCCTGTTTCTGAACTTCATGCGAGAACCGAACGAAACTCAATCATAAAAGAGATGAGAGATGTGTTTTTGGTGTGCTTTCCATACCTTCCAATAGCCAAACCGCTCTTTTCCCCTTGTGATCATGGCGTTCATAATCTTTTTTCCTTTTATCAGATCACAGAAGATCATCATCCATTTTTCTTCGCATTTCTATTCACTTTTTGGCAAATCCAGCATGCACAGTTTCGCAGGTCTTTCAATGTGGGAGTAGACTGTAGCGCAGAAAAGAGCTCCTTTATTGCCTGTTGCTTCTTGCCTCAGCCATGCCAGTCAAATCGCCTGGAATGAAAATTCCACAACGTAAACATGCATCAGAAAGCTTTGCCAATGCCAGTGCACATTTTGATTCCTAAATCATGTATTTTTTAGCAGAGGGTGGCCAGAGAAAGAAAAACTAATCTGCTTTGTCTAATTCGCGTAGTAATTTTTTGGGATTTTTGACCAAAGCGAAGGAAAAATGTCTACAAATGTTTTTCACGTGCATCTATGCCGTTCTTTGGTCTTAACACCACAATTTCACAAGTTACTTAATGAAAAATACGCCATGGATTCCATAACAGTTTTATATAGCGCATTAAAATGTAGCAAAATATCGACAGCCAACCTGTGATATTAATATTTACGAAGCTTCTTTTTATACCCATGCACTCGTTTTTTTCTCGTAAAATAGCCACGACTGCATAACCATGTCCATTTACGCTTACCAGATGTGTACAAGTTGGGATTAAAATATTAAAGCATCTCTCTCATTTGGATAAAAAGGAGTAAAGGAGGTTATCTCTATCCCCATGCCACGTTTAGTCATCTCACTTGAGGTTAACGAAGGAAAAAAATACATATTTAATATGTTTGATTGGCTCTCTTCTTCGGATCATCATCCATCCACTTCTATAAAATTCAACTCGTAAGTCAACATAAAAATGTGGATGAAAAATACTAGTGGAAAACCGACCCATGCCAAGAAACGAAGAAGGCAACATGGAACTGCTGGCAATCAAAATGAACGCCTCTTCTAAAAACATCCGGCATGTGTCCCATTTAAGGCTAGAAAACGACGGTAGCCATGGCTAAATTCTGTTCTCAGTTCTTTGTTTCAAAACAGCAAAATATGGTCAATATTTATTCCTCTCTGTGCGTTAGTTTGCGCGTAAATTGGTGGCAAGGAGATCAACGAGCAAGCAGCAAACTGCGAAGTGAGACAAAGAAAAAAATTGGGAAGTTCAAGAAAAAAGTTGCTCGCTGTGTCAAACCAATCCTTGTGTTGTTGTTATGCTCAGAGCTCGAGAAAAGCTGAGAGAACAAAGAGTTTCTTTCTTCTGTACCACTTTTCCACCCTCTCGCATTACCAACGTGTTTTTTTTACTTCTGACGCTCCTGAAGGAAAACACTTTTTATGGCATTTTCAAACGTGAAGATGTTTACGACTTTAGTCCCCCGCATCTTCTCTTACATCCCCTCCAACGAAATAAGTTTTCAATTTTTTGAACATAAATGGAAGCATGTACTATGTACATATACCACGATTTAAAGTGAACCAGAGTAATGCGTACTATTAGCCCTTTAAATAGAAACCGTAAAGAGGGGATGAGACGAACAGCCTCCACCAGCTTCCGATCCTTGCATTCTGGAGGAGATGGTGCAGTTTGGCTATTAACTATTGCGTAAAATGCATACAAAGAAAAACATTTTCTTAGTTCAGCCAATTAAACTGCTCGTTTTTGTTTTCTCTGCTTAATTTACTCGCAAAAAATTGCGTAACTTTTAAGCAAATCAAATTGGAGGTATGTATTTTGTTCATTTGCGTTCGTGTGGTTTGGTTTGTGTGACAGTAGACTGACTACGACGCAGTTTCTTCCTCAGGTTCCCTCACACTTCAAAACATTCCGTATTCGTATAGTTCTTTGAAACGAGACATTGAAACGAGAGTAGCAAAGTATGTAAGTGACCTAATCCTAATGGTAAATTAAAACCAGTCGCGAAATGCTACAATTTGTAATCGAGACGGCATGAGACAATTTTTCTAGGAAATGGTATAAATTTTCGGAGAAGTCTTCCTCCTTTACCAAGTAAAGAAACGTCAACTTCCTTTGAAGAAATGAATGCAGTTGTCAGTTGTACTTGGGCAAGTACGAAGTGCATAGTGAGGTGAGGAGAATATGTAAGTACCTACCTACTTCCATTGATGACGATATGATTACGATTAAATACCTATAAATTTGCAAAATACTACATACATACTAACGAGGGCATAAGGTGCCTAAAACCATTCGAAATTTGATAAAGACTTCCACTTTCCTGCTGTCAACACACTTCGACTTCAAGCTTCTTCCTCTTTCCCCCACCACCACCACCACCATATCAAAATGATAATCCAACACCCTTGTCTCTGGCCTGGCACAACACAATTATGCTTCCCAACATTTACGAACATTCACATGGGACATGGGCCTCTACCACCGCCTACGTATTCGCATTCGACTTTATATGCTTTTGCAGGAGGGGTGCAGCAATGGGCCCCAGCAGCATTGCAGTCGTTTTACTTACTTATCTACGTAGTGCACACTCTTATTACCAGTCGATTGCGTAAATGATCTCCGCACAAAAATTACTTTTTTTATCAAGTTGATTAGTTTATTATTATTACAATGATACAAATATGCTTTAATGCTTTACTTTGGCATCGCAGCGTCGTACCCCATACCCTCCTTCGACTCATTTTCTTGTCTAATCTCCCCGCACTCAACTGAAAATAGAAATTTTCTGTGGTTAACTTTCCTTAACCATTTCATTTTTTGCAGTTTGTTCTGTACTGTACTCGCTGTTGTCATTTCTGAAAAAGGGCTCAGGTTGCCCTTTGATATTTCAGGTTATTCGCAGTGACGCAGAGCTTTTCAAAAGTATTTTATCTTCTTTCCTTTTTATGAAATAGGAAGGATTTTCATTGAAATTGCTACTTGCTACATACAACACTTTTGTAGCCAGTTTTGAATTTCAATGAATACGCTCGCTGTAGCAATCAAATTATAAATTAAAAGTAGGGATTGGATTACCATGTTTATTGATACATTATCTAACTAATGCAATGCAGTTGAATGCAATAATTGCAATTGCAACAATGGCTACATCGTAAATAAGATCTATGTACTTGTTTTTTTAAAAGAACTTGCTCTGCATGTCCTGCACTGCACTGCACTCCTACTACCTCCTGACTACCGGCTTGTTGCAAAAAGAGATTCGTATTATGTTATTGTGGTGATGTGATACCAGCAAATATGTTTTTGGGTATGATGCATCAGTGAATTTATGAATATGCATGTTCATGAAAAATACAACTACTTTACCGAACGGTAGTAATGCACCAAACCAAACCGCTAAAGAAACGCTGTCATGTCAGTTATCGTATCTATATAGAAAAACTTGTACATGTGACAATGACAATTACCTAAATTGAATACATATAGTTTTTCTTTCTCGTCTTTCATTCCTTTCGTCGGATCAAGCCACTCGGTGCGGTGTCCGTCCGGAGGGCGTCCTTTCTCACAGTTTTCTTGGTCACATAATGATTTGACCAATTGACTTGGTTCTACAGCCAGGAAATGAATGAATCGGTTTGGTTTGGGTGATTTATGCTTCCTACCCATGCTTTGTACTTAAGGAAAGCCAGGAAACTTCCTCTGGGAATCTTCCAAAATGAGAAATATCCTCACAATCAAACGAGCTTTCTAAGATTTGTCACCACTTGATGCTTCAAATTAGTACAGTAACAGTGATATATTTACATATATTATACTGAGTTACGTCCCTGTTTTCCGTGCCGTTAATATTTGCCAACTAACTATATTAACAATGATTGCGACTCTTGTCGTTTTCTACTTTTCAGCTGGTAACTGCTCTGCTTTGTAGTTTACTTTTATGCAAATTTCCTACTCACATGCAACATGCAACAAGATCACTCAAAGTGCTATGCAAAATCACAAACCCAATTTGTTGTACTTCTTGTTGCATGTCATTCAAATTTAGGCAAGTGAAAAAATTACAATAAATTTATTAGAGGCTTGTGTCACTAGAAGTGGTAGTGCATACAATAATGCCACTATCTAAGAAATATAATATAGCCCATCTTCTTCCATCTCAACTCTTCCCAAGTGATAGGGCATCCTGCTGCTCATTTGCTCGTAGCAATAGCAATCGGTGATATTCAAAACATTAATAATAATGGGAAGGGCTAAAATTATTTTGCTTCAGCACAGCAAGAAGAAAAACATTGTGATAATTGCAAGTAAGTCACGATTCCCGAATAAAAAATCTGGTCTTGCACTGAGGCAGCAATCACAAATTGAATCTTTATCACATCATTCATTCGCACATTGTCTCTTAGCATATAGGTAGCATAGGTATATATTATATGTATTTCAGTTAAGCGCAACGGCAGAGAAAACTATGATCATAACTACAACTACATGATTACGATTGTAATGATCAAACGATCTTCAAAGCAATCGGCCACAATGGATACATCTAAAAGAGGAAGGTTTTTTTTTGTTTGCTGAAGTAAAAATGAAAACATCCCTTATGAACATTTACTAATTAACCAAAAAATGGCAGAGGAAGTTTCGTGAGAAAGATGCGCTTTTAATCATGGCTGCAATCATTATTTTACTCACCTCGTCATGCAAAGCTTAAAGAAAGTACAGAGGATCTCAATAAGTAGGTAACAATGTAGCCCACGTCAAAAATTGCTGTACTGTGAGCATCGTCGTAAGTCGTTTAGTTGTTATCGCAATTAATTTCCCATGTGTGTGAACATTACGCATCACAAATCATATTAATTAGCAGAAAATATTCGCTACTCTCCATTATATATATTTTTTATACTCAGTTGCGTCACGTCGGCAAGTCAACAGGTCAGGATGGAGTGGGCCGCACTACTTTACCCGGTGAGCATTTAAAAAGTTCGTAGTCCTCAATCTTCAAAACTTTTTTATGCATCTTTCACTGACTTGGTTGTCGTGGACGATTGATCATGATCATACCGTGTTAAATACATTATATGCATGCCCCACGCCATAATACCAACTGTTTTAGAAACAACTGCCTAAGTTCATGTTTACAGTTCATGCAAAGTAAACTGCGTCTTTTGTTGCCGGCTTACTTTTACACGCTTGGTTTATTACGGACACAGTGCAGTGCTGCTGCAAAATACAAGTCCTATTTTTCTTCTTCTCTTCACACATTTGACTCACTTTTTACCACCCCTCTTATCTGTCTTCTTCATTTTTTTTTTTCAAAAGTATCACTCTGTTTCACTTCTCAACATTGCAATGCGCCACCTACGCCACGCCATTGCCATCATTGAAGATTGAAGCTAATTTGTCAGTGCAAAAAATTAAGCATGTATGGAAGACCTTTCACGTTCATATGTCATCTTCCATCGCAATCTGTAGTAGTTGTAGTAGTGCACTCGTCGTCGTAATGACTAACTAAACTCACCTCACCAGCTTTCTACAATCTCAATGAAAAGTGGAAAAATGCATAATGCCTCATTCTCATATATTATATATATATACATACTCACTTCTTTTTTATTGCTATTTTTCCCTTAAAAAATATTATGCGCAGTAGTGGAAAAAATGCCTAAGTGTATGCATACATGTCCTCATGCATTTGTCGGAATGTTTACGTGTAAACACTAAACACTAGTAAAAAAAATAAGTTGGCGTATTATTGGAAGCTTGGACTCTTCTTCACAATTTAACTCGAGTGCCGTCATCATTATCATCAGCATCAGCAACATCATGCATCCATCCATCGTTTTAAAAACATGCCCTATCAATGCTTCACTCTCATTTTTGCAGATAGATAGTAAGTTGATTTTTTTTTGCAAAAAGAAGAACTCGGGAGTATGGTATGTACTTTTGGAGGATGTTCCTCTTGAGATTTATTTTTTTTGCAAAATGAATTTAAAGCTATGAAAATATGAATATGTATGAGTCTCCACAATTCTTTGCTGTTTTGTATATCCCGGTTCTATGTTCTTTGATCTGAACTGAAGTTGATAGAAAAATTTCCAAAATATACTTACATCTGTGATGTGTGATGCGTATTATTAGTAACCTTGCTAAGCTAAACACTCCGACTCCAAGAGGAAAGGTGAGTGACACGGAACGAGTAATAGAGAGTATATCACTATATCAAAACTTATTTTTTTCTCCTGTATACCAGCATTTTTGCAAGCCATTCCATACTATACTATCCATACCACACAAAATCATCCTCTTTGTCTTCTAATTCTGCAATCTTTATTCCGCGAGAAAAACAAGTTTAGCCTGGCACACTCTTATAGCTTATATACTTCGACTAAATCATACTTGCTTATAAACATGAAAAAGTGAGGATGACGATAACTCTATCACGGAGAACACTACGCTAATATGAGATGAGATATACTGTTTCTATTTTGTACATGTGGAGATGTGAAGCAACTCAAAGGAGCAACAACTGAAACTGTCTTTCTATTTCTTAGGAACTGGGCAACCTCTCAAATCCGAGGAAAACGTTTGAAGAAGGCGAGTTGCCAGCAAAAAATAGACAAACTTTGCTTACATCAATAAAAATATTATAAGGATAAAAATACTTGCACTTTTTACACACACAAAAATGGTATACCTCTGCAGTAGCAGATTTACTTTTTCTTAGTTCCCCACAGAGATCGAATGATTTCAATTTTTTTCTTTATCCGTCGATAAGAAATCAGTATGCACTGCATGGACCCACGACAATGTTTGACGATTGGTCAGTACATGACCACGATGTCAGTCTAATTTATATACCGGGTGGATTCAAACAAACTTCATATATTCTATACATTTTTGGGTTAGTAAAAAGTAGCCCTCCATTCATACCTTCTTGCTAAAAAATTTCTTTAAAATCTACAATTAAAAATTATGATACCAAATTAGCAATAAAGAAACAAAGAAGAAACTCACAGAAATTATTTTTATGTTCCTCTCTTCCTTGGCCGGCAATCATAATCTTTCTCTCTCACTACAATCGCCCGTGTTTTTGGTCGATTTCCCCGCGTCTTCTTTTCACACGTTTGTATTTTGCGATAATAAACTTAAAACCGGGCTGTAAATCAGATCACTCAAAAAAAATTTCACTGGTTCCCCATTTCAGCTTTTTATAGCTCACTTTATTTTGCTACTCACTCAATTCAATGCACTTCACGACGACGGTACGCACGGTTCGATTTTTGCATTTTGAGTGGTTTCTCATGATCATCGGCAACACATCATCCCAATGAAGTTTTCCCATTGTTTGAAACGTCTCTCTATAGCTATGTACACCACTAAACTAAACATCCACTATCCATAGTATACACCGTTACTGAAATGTGGTAGAGAAAGAGTGCAGTGAAGCTGTCACTGTCACCATACCTAAACTTCTTTTTTTCGGACGCTGAGATGGTGATATATTTTTTTACTGCACATTAAAGTAATTCGTTCTTATTGATTCACTCATGTTCCGGATAATATTTCTCAGCTCCTAGTGCTTCGCAAATATCTCTCCCCGTCCCCATAAAAATCTATTTTGGAGATTCAACAAATCCTTTCCGATTTCTAGGGATGACACCTCCACAAAAATGACATTTTAAGGGAGGAAAACGCATTGTCTTATTTAAATGGTCATTTGCAATTACGTACAAATTGCTTTCTTCGTCATCAATGTTTTTTATTTTGCTCTGCAGAGATAGGACAGTTTTCCTCAATCAATCGTCCCAGAGAATGTAGCCTGAAATCTCCATTCTTTTCTATTCTTTCACAATGAAACTTTAGTTATGGCGTGTGTCCTCCAAGTGAGGAATACAAAAATGCACCAGAATAGAGTCTCTCACGTTCATTGCCACTTGTTTGCCGGTCGGTCGGTCAAATAAATAAATTATTTCGACTCACTCAACTCTCAACAACAGCATGCAGCTCGTGGTAATAATCCCTAATAAAAAATATTTTTTGACTTGGCCCATCAAAAAAATTAATAAAGTTCCTTCTCCCATTGCTTCATATTGTCACAAGTTTATTTTTTTGCTGAGTGTTTAGCCAATATTTCTACAATAATCTGCTACTAAATCTAAGTACATATCACAACTCCCATCGTAGTTCAACTCCCTCTGACACTGCTGCACTGCCTTCGATTAATTTAGCATTTTCTTTCCATCTCTCCTCCATCTCCTCCAAACATGTTATTTTCTCAGTTTCGTCAAACAGACGCACCTAACAGAATTCTCGTTGAGGAGATTCTACACTTTACTGTTCCATACGCGAATGCAAAATCAAAACAACTTTTGGCGATCGTAAAAAATTCATTTTGTTGAAAAAAAGAAACAACAACAATAATACTAAGTCCTGTAAAGCTGTGTTGCAGCAAAGTAGTAATAATAACAACAACAATTGCAACGTAATTTTAAAATTTTATTTTTTCAAAAGAAACCATTGCATTTTAGCTAGCGCCGCTAACATTTTTTAACGAACTCCTCACACGTCTCCTTCTTTGTATTCACTGATCACTCACCAAACGGTGAAAAATTTTATTCTCTTCTGTTGTGTTATATTCTTTCCTGTTACGTGATGCATGTATCTCTACATGCATTTACATTGTATATTTTTTTCGAAATATGTATTTTTTCGTTTTCAGTAGTGCATTCTTTGTTGCTCAGTCGTCGTTATGTTATTTTTGCTAGTGTGGCGATGATGACAGGCGAATTGAGACTGAGTGTGTGTGGACAGTCAGTAAAAATAGCGTTGTAGTGTGCGAAACGAGCTACAAGAAACTGTTTCCCATAGTACTACTCACTCGCTATTTTTCAGTGAACACTGTTCGATATTCTCTAACAGAAACAAAGTACATAATATATATAATATGTGCGTGTGTAGGCTTTGCAATATTGCAACACGAAATAGATTATTTATGCTGTAGTACTTTGCAGTATATTATATTGGATGGTTTGCTTGCAAATTGCAGTGCAAGCTGCCATTGCAAATCTGTAATCCGTAGTCATTGTTGCATTTTTTCCTCCTTGTTGTAGTGTGAGCGAGCACACATTATTAAGAACATTTTTATGCTTTAACAATGTTCAAATGTACGTAAGTGATTGCAGGAAAGCACTGCTTAAAAATGCGCTGTTTGCGATTTTTTTTAGCACAGCACTGCGAAAAAGTCTTAAGGTGCAATACTGGTTATTACGGCTTAAATGCGGTTGGATGATAAAGCAATGCTTTTGGAGATCTTTGCCTTAACTTTGCAAAGTTTTGAGGCGATCATGATCATGATGGATTAACATATTGATGATACTATGATGAGCACGTTATTATTCTGTGGATATGAATTTTTTTAGAAGATTCTGCAGATGTATCCAGTGACTACTGAATTCATGATTGAACAAAAGAAAAACGGGAGTCTCAGGGGATTCAGAGGAGTTGTTTTTATTATTCTCCATAAAGATGATGGCTTTGAAATATTGAAAATTTTTATAATAAATAAAAGCCATAAATGAAACATAATTTGTGATTTCAAGTGGTACCATATTTGCTTTTTAAAATGTGACATTGAAATTAACAATTTATTGTAGCATTTTTTCAAGAAGTTTGTTTAGTTGAGAGAGTGCTCGCGTGCATAAATTTGCTTTTAGTATTTCATATTTAAAGTACATATAATGGCAGCACGTTTTAGAGCCGGCTAAATTTACATATTATGCTAGTTGAAATGGAATTGAGTCTGGGAACACGGAAATGATATTTTTCAGATTTTCAACAAACAACAGTCATTGCAAACTGATATGATCCAGACCCCACCACACTTGTTCCAATCCATTCTTTGGTCGATATCTTACATCATCAAATATTTGCATGTGCACTTAATTGATTGGTAGGGTGTTGTTATTATTGATGATAAAACCGATATAATGTATTCTTGTGCACAAGCACATGCTGCCTTGTTTAGCCGATGATATGATGAGTGATCGATAGACTTTCATACAATGAGCAAGTTTCAGGTTTAGCAAGCCATTAACTTTAGTAAAGCCAATAGCCACCTGGCCCTGGTATGTCTTGTGCACCCAGATTAAACTTTATTGCTCATCCGTATAACTCCCTTGTTTCCTTTTGCCACTAAGGAAACCGTGAAATCTACAAAGATATGCATTTTTTAAATTACAAGAAAGTAAAATGAATGCCAGAATTTGGACATTTACATAGTTTAAAAATGCGTCAGCTTGCGATGTGCATGAATGCATAATAATAATGTATGATTCATATACATATACCTATGATCTATCCAGAGAAAGAGAGTAGCTAGATACAAAATGAAGACGTTTCAATTTCAATGGACAAAGTTGAAGGGTAAAAGGCTAATGCTTAGCTAATTGATAAAATTTGTTATCATTGTTTTGATTGCAACAGAAGAAGGGAGAGCATTTTTACTGCTGCAAAATTACGCCTACGACAATCATAATGACGGTCATGTTCATGGCTTTATTAGCTGTCAAAATGCATGCAAAATTTGCGATGTCACTGCAAGCAAATGAACTGCGCTCCTAGCCCCTTGTACACTTTCTCGGAAAATTTTAAATGAATGACACTGAGTACACTAGCCCAACTTCAAAACCATTCCCGTTTCTGCTTTTGATTCCTGAGGTTGCCGACTTCATTTTACCACTGGCTCGAGTCGAGTCAATAGAAAAAGATATTATGATATGAAGTGATGGCCGTAGTATCTAGTATTCAACCTTTAAAGTTGCAGCATTGAAATCGGACATGTGTTATTTAGCAACTGTGATGTAGGCTATAGTTAATGTTCCTCTTTCCGACATGGACGATTCGAGTTCAAAGTACAGCAAATTAACGAACTTCATATTCGCAATAGTCATTGTATGATGATGATGATGATGATGATGTGATGATGACTTTGACCAAGACAATAAGAAAGGCAATGCCGAAAGCAATGGATGAGAGTGGACATGACATGAGTCTGTAGCGTATTGGAATTGGAAGCTTCAGTATTACATTGCATATATTGAACATAAAACGACAATTTGTGTTCCCAGCACCATACCATTAGAAAAATTATAAATGAATACAAACAAGGCTGGTTTACATTTATTTTGACTTGATTGAATGACTCAGTTTGTAGCTCATAATATGCATGAACCTTTTGAAACTAATAAGAAAATCGTAAACCAGTGTTTAATTTAACTTGGAAGTTGAATTGGTGGAACTTCCTCCTGCATGAAGAAGCTCGTGCTGTGCTCCAAAATGATTTTTTTGTAGAACCAACATGGTTTTGCAAAACCTTCAACAAAAGAATCCACCGTGATGTGATGACAAATTTTTTATTGTGATTACGTAATTCTGAGATGCCAGACTGACAGGCTTTATCTCCATAATAACATACTGGCTCAAAATAATATGTGAGGGTAGAATTAACTGGAACAAAACAACCTTAGAGCCTGCATTTTTTCTACCTCCAGGTAGTGCAACTAATAGAACACAGCAATTTTTCTGTTGTCTGTCTGTACGTACTGCTGTACGCTGCATGCATCGTATCTTGAATAAAACAAAAAAATTCTACTTGTTGCGTTGCATGTACATTATTTTGGAGGAGAAGAGATTATCTCCTGTTCCAAAATGGTGATTTGCGGGCATCTTTCAACTCAATATTATTCGTCCTCCATTTTTCATAGATAACGAGCCAGAAAGGATTAGAAAAAAATTGTTCCTAGGATATTAGCTCCTGCTGCTGCATTTGATGGTGTAACACTGCCTCTTCGTAGCTCATACAACAGCGCGTGCAATTTTTTTCTTTTTATCAGGTAGTCTTCTTTTTCTGCAAAATTAAAAATTGGAAACATCATCATCATCGCATCACATCGCAATCATTATGGTTATATCATAAGAATCGTGTGAGGAATGAATGATATTGAAATGGATATTTATAGGCATGTACAAATAAGGTATGCCTAGAGAAATATCTAGGTATTATGTTCATTTCATAGATTGTTTTTAGTCGCCAGATATCTGGCCTGAAACCAGAGGACCGCACATCTTTCATACCTATTGTACATTTAAAATAATAGTTATTTTTTTATTCTTAGGTTTGCAATACGATGCACATTATATCACATTTACCAATTTGCCATGCATGGACTTGTCCTTCCACTTCATCCATCAAAGAAAAAAAAAGTAAGATGCTGTACAGAGAGACACATAAATGAAATGAGATGACGTAAAAAAAGTACTTTTGTGCTAACCACGCTTTTCAAAAAGTTTGAGTTGAGTTGAGTTGATGCCAGGTACATCGTTGAAAATGATGCATAACTTCTGAATGTAATTGAAATTAATGAATAGGAATCATTAGCAATTATGCATTAAAGTAAATAATCAAAATTACGTATGAGACAAAGAGATTATTTTGCGTCTCAATTTCCATAAATAGATGCATTGTGGTTTTGCTTTACAGGAATTGTTTTTTTTTTCATATTGCGAATGAAATACACGGAAAGAAATATATGCATTCAAGCTTGTAAGTGCGCAGAGCTTTCAAAAGATAGAATTGCCTAGACAAGTAGGTAGGTAAGTAGACACTGTAGTGTGAGGTAAGATAAGGTTATGTCTGCAATCTGTAATGTTTCGTCCAATATTACACATCTCAATAATGGCATCGACGATGATGATGAGTTCTCTGAGGCTCCTTCTATCACTTGACATGGGAATCGAATAAAAAATAGATCTAGCGATATGATGTGATATGATATGATACGAAGTAACTCGAGATTGTACCTACCTAACTGTGCAATTCCCGCTTCGATCACTGTAATTGTAGTGACTTTTAAAGCTTTCCATATGAGCCCACGTCATATTCTATGTTTCTTATCTGAAAAGCCCAGTAACCGACTTTTTGCGTGGGTGACGTGTTCTAGAGCTAGTAGACATTCTGCATAAATGGGAATTAACTGATAATTACTTCATGATGTCGCATCATCATTTGTACGCATCCTCTCCAAACTACAAGTATTGAGCAGATAATACAGGATCCAATTTCGCAACTCTTCATTTCCTTGAAATTAAGCCATGAGCTGAAAATCAGCCTTGATGCTCTCCAGCCGACCGATTTGACAGCGACCTTTGTTGGCGTGGAACAAATATATTTACGCAGAATCGGATATTTTTGATTGCCTTAGCCGTCTCAGTCGTGTAGTTAATGTGCATTTGAGAGCCATCAACGTGCCTCATGTGGGAGACATTGTCGCATAGGGCAAGGGAGAACAGGAAACTCCTTCGTTAATTCACCTCTTGATTGTATCAAACTTCCTCCTCAGAGTAATGTATGCATGTATAAAAAGGAATGAGTATACATAAGACCCTCATTAAAAATGAAATTGTCAACTAGAGCTACATTCATTTCATGCTTACTTTCTCATGAAAATTTGATTATCATATGATTTTCATGCTTATCCTGCTCTGCCATGCTCTTCCATGCTTATCCTCGTCGACATACATTTATGCATAGCGTTAGTTACGCTCCTGCACCCCTGATTATAAGTCCAAGCCTTATCAAAAGGTTTCGTTTGAAGTCCCATTTCTAGGGGAAAATAATGTATCGTATACAAGTGATAAAAGAATTAATTAGATATATCACGTAAGCTATGTACATGAATGACTTTACATACATGAATTTCCACATGTAATTATGTGTGAATTAATTATAATATAATCGGCCCTTCGCTATTAAAATGCGTACTTCAATAATGGCGCGATAAATTGCATAACCGTCATCAGGCTCGCAAATCTTTTTTGATTGTTCATTTTATTTTTAGAAAAAAAAGTATCCACTTGTTCATTGTCGTGGGGAGTGCAATGCAGGTGAATCACGAATTAGAAAAGTTGATTGAAATGCAATGAAAAAAGGATTCTTGATCAGCAGCGCACGTATTGCAATCCAATATGTAAATTAATTATAGTATCAACATCACCATAACCACTGCCACCTCGACGCGAGGAAAAGTTGTTAAGAGTGTGTGTGTGGCATGAACATTTTCTTCATTCGTTCCCATCAACTTAAGCTAGAGAGTGGAGAATTATTTTAGGGCCTAGAAGAATGCTCGTGACAATGCGCATTCCCAATCGAGGAGATGAGAACATGGACATCATGGTTTCGATTGAGCATTTGACTATGCAAGAAATCAAATGGATTACGATGCATCGAAACTAATCTTGCTGATGGACAGCTAAAATAGTGGTAGAGTCGAAGAGTCTCTCCTGTCCTCATTTCGATATTGAGGGAACACCTCTAATTAAAATGAGCTCCATAGAGATGGAAGAGAAGATGACGAGACATAGACATGAGGAGGAGATGCATACAGCTTCAGATTAGTGATTTATGTCAACATATCAGTTACTCTCAGCGGTGAATGTTTGGACGAAATGCACGATTTTATTTCATGGACCTTGTCGACGTTGTCACAATGAAAACTTAGGACAAGATGATCTAACGATAATAATCAAGGAGGATAGGATAAGCAAAAGAAGAAATGTTTGAAGATTGTATCTTATATTTGCCGATGATCAGTC
>JAHZNI010003202.1:0-12067 GCA_027744415.1 Seira ritae | reverse complement strand
ATGATCATAAATTACCAATAAAACAAACAAATAAATTATCTCGTAATTCTTTTCCCAGCTTTAGTATGTACATCATCTAAATTATACGACAAGCCATGCAATCCTGTGAATGTTTATCTTACATTTAAAAAAGTATTCCAGGCTGGAAATAACTGAAACTACCGTTGTTTAAATATTATAATATAGTCTTTGAGCCACCAGCCACGCCAATAGTAAACTAAACAAGCTTTACGCATTTTACAACGTGAAATAAAATAAACGTTGAGGCTCTATTTTGCCAGGAGAACTGTTTTCTGAAGAAACCTCGTTAGAAATTTGCATGTGCTGCCAACTCTTCTTGGAACCATATATATTATTCCATTCAGTCAAAGGAAAAACAGAGGATTGAAATGTTTTAGACAATGCCCGAGGACATATTTTCCTGAAGAATGGAGAAAAATCCGTCTGGAATTGTCATGAGAGGATGAGATGAGACCACCACGGGGACTCAAGAAAGTGTGGTGGTGAATGACTAAATAGTATAGTAAAGTCTTTTCATCACAATTTCATTCTTCTCCGGAGGAGGAGGAAGAGCAAGGAGCACAACTTTTTCTTTTGTTTACATACTTGGGTAACATGAAACGCTTTTGTTACTTCCGGAAACCAGAAGACCAATATAGAGAAGGAAACAAAAATTAAAACAACATCCACGAAACAAAAGACTTTGAGCTGCTCCTCATTCATTCAAATTCCAAATTATCGCAAAAGCTGCTCAGTTTGCGTAAAAACGAGTGAAATCGTAATAATAAATTTCAAAGATGAGAAGTTTTTAGGCTAGGAGGAAAATGAAATGTGAGACGAGTTTTTTTCTCTCCAATTGAATGTCGACTCAACTAGATACTGCCTCTGACTGAAATTACCATTATTTTTATTGTTTCGAAAACATATTAAATTCGATATGGCCAACTGTTTTCCTTACCAAACCAGCGTTGTTAGCGCTTTAGGAGGAGGACGACGTCATACAACGCATCCATCCATTTTCATCCATTCCCTATCAAATTTTGGCTAGATTTATGGAGATGCGCTGCTGAGTCGGGAGTCAGGAGTCGGCAACAAAGGAGCCCCTTGTCTTTTAATATTTGATGTGAATCCAGACTTAGAACTAGAGTCATCAACCATTAAACCAGGCTCAAACCACGACGACCACCGCCACCAAAAGTCGCCAAACTTCAAAGATAAAATATTGCATTACCTTCTCTCTCTCCTCTTTCTTTTTCTACGGTCTCACACGTAAACACTTGATAACTAGCTGCTGTTTGAAAGCATTTTTTTCTCTTCTTCCGGGGCAAACTATGAACTAGGTAACTCAAAGAACATAATATAGCTTCATCTAAGGGAGTTTTTTTTCGCTAGCTCGTTTTCCTGTATAGTTTCGCTCGTTGTTTTCACTTCAAACAGAGGAGACTTGGAAAGAAGAAGTAGGGAATTAAAGTGGATTGGTACTTGTTGTGGGATAAGGATCATGCATATTTAATCATGCATACAATGAAACACCTTTCTCCTCCTGAACCTGAATACGAGTCACAAGATGAATTTTCAAAGAATTATTTGACTTTGAAGAGGTCGGACGTAGACATCCCTTTGACCCTTCCTTTTTCAAATCAAACTTTATCACAATCACATTCATTTTTAACTCTCAGAATTGATTGGAATTTTTTGTTGCTGAGGGAGTCCCACTGTGTAATATTTTTTTCAAAAGAGAAAGTGATAATTTATAAATTTTAAATAAAGATTATATAGAGCTCTTTATGTTCGCAAATCTTTTCAAATTAGAAGATGAAATACTGCTAGAAGAGAACAACCACCAAACCAGTCATACACTTGCAAAAAGAACGCACACACGCAAACTAAATTTTCGACAAAAAGTAGGTAAACGAAAAAATGAAATCAGCGTCTTAGTCTTCGTCGTCATCATTATCATCACCATCATCAGCTAATCTAGCATATATTTTCTTTTACCGCGAACCACGAACCTCGTGGCATACTACTACATTGCATTGCATTATTATATTATGCTTGAAGGAAACTGCTTGGTGGGACAAGAGATGTGCAAAAAATAAAACGATTTTTTTTCTTTCTAGCTACAACCGACTCATCTCCTGTTTTTTAAATCCCGTTTTCGCCCCTTCAATTTTTGAAAATGTCTATTTTTATCATGGTTTGTGTTGGCTCCGAGGAAGAAAAAATGCAAAAGAGCATTAAACGGGAAGAAAAGAATAAGTTTGAGAGGATGCGTTACGAGACATTTAAAGCGTGTTGCTGTTGCCACCACGATGACTTCAGTTCCTCCATTCCAAAAGCAAAGCAAACTTTGCATCCGATTCCGATCCGCTTCCCTGTGCGTCTTTCTGAAAAAAAGAATTGGTGGTGGCGATATGGTATGGTGGTGGTATTTGGTATTGAGAATGATGACGACGATGATAATGACGATGTACTTCCTTTTTTTTCACTTCGTTCTCATACTTAACTTTACATACTCTCTAACTATGTATTTCTCGTTGTCTTTGTCATCATGAATGAGCATCTTTCTTTGGAGGAGAAATGAAAGAAGTGAAAATAAATGAGATAAAAGATAACAGGCGGAGGATGATGATAATAATATGTAGCACGCTAGATGCTATAGAAAACCTTGCAGAGAATAAGAGACTTGCATTTCGTGAGAGTGTCTGTGTCGCTTGTCAGCTTTATGAGGCTGATTTACTAACTAAATTTTTCTTCAGTGATCGTGATCGCATCTTATTCCTTATTACTATGAATATATAGGATATCGTACTGCTTAGTGCTTATCATTATCATTTCATATGGATATGGCTTGATCTCTGAAATCGCAAGGGAAGTTAACCAGATGAGTTTGATGATGATTATGGCGTTGAGCAAAAAAAAATTCTAGTAGTGCACATGTATTCTATTCTATCGCGACTTGTGACAATGTTCATGCAATCACAATTTCCACTTTTTATCAATGGAGACGCATGCATATCAAGTCTAGTTCCGAATTGCATAAGCGTGAGAAATCAATTTTAATTTTGCAAGATTGCGAGAACCTATTTATGTAGATGCATAGGCATAAGCATGATATGAATGAACGAATTATTGTTAATAAGTTGGCAAGGAGTCATGTTGATACACCACATGCCTAGGTAAACACGCAATTGGGAAGTTGGTAAAATCAATAATATCAGTTCCGACTGAAATTGAAATTTGTTGGCGATAAAAAATAATTCCGCTCCAATAATAACAGCAAAATTATGCAAAGCCTTTTTGATTTTTGATTGATACAATTTAGTGAAGTTTCCTTCTCGTTTGTTACATAAATCTGACTTATTGACGCCATATTGATAAGAAAATTTTCTTTTAATTATTTGATACAATCCTGAGAATCCTCTCCAGTTTGATGGCTTCCCCAGTTAGGAATGGAGTAATTTGACTGATGTATCTAGATAAACAGCTATAATGCAGTTTCTCCTTGGAAGCCATAGACATTGTCACCAGAATATCGTGGTGCGAAGACGAAGAGAGGTTCACGCACGCAATATTTCACTCATGATATTGATGACCATTTTATTCAGTCGAATTGTGTCTGCTCAGACTTATTTTTGAAGGCACATGTTACCTAGAAATTATGCTATAGATAAAAAATAACTCAGAAGAAATTCGCCCGTCAAATTAATTAAGACTTTTTCTCTCAAAAATGTAAATCATCGATTCATATTCATTT
Source organism: Seira ritae (assembly GCA_027744415.1). Lineage (NCBI taxonomy): Eukaryota > Metazoa > Arthropoda > Collembola > Entomobryomorpha > Entomobryidae > Seira > Seira ritae. The sequence goes on along the minus strand of JAHZNI010003202.1, from coordinate 8,310 downwards.
TACGAATGATTGCAAAGATGCAAAAAATAGAATTCAAGCCTCGTAAGACTGTCGATTAATTTAGACTGCGGACAAGTTACACGACAGCGCACTTATAAAATGTCTAGCTTACACACATGAAGCCAGAGAAAACATTTAGTACAGTATTTATCTAGTGCATATGGAGAAAAGCAAATGATCGATGTACTGGATGAGCTGTCATGTCACTTGAAATGAACGAAACTAAACGATACATGCATCAAAGAAGAAACGTAAGTACATACATACATATGCATTTGCATATATTATGTATGTGTCTCAGTCTCAATATTAGAGTTTTCCAGGAGAGAAAGGAGGTATTATATCATTACTGTCCCACACGTAATCTCGTTTTGTCATAGACTGCCATGCCAGCTGTCAACTCACTTACTTCCATTAATTGGTCAGCAAATGACAATCCTTACCCTTAATTATCATCGTAGTGGCATGGCGTGGCTGTGGTCGTCGTCAATTTTTTGCTTCGCATAAGCGTATCGCCATTGCGATTGCGATCTCGATTTTTTTTCTCCAGTTCCTTCCACCATGCATGAATTTTACAACTTGTGTGAATATCAACAAAAAAACAGTTTTAACTGCTCATTTTCGAAAAAAAAATTCTTTTCTCCTCCAAGTTTTGAGGGAGAATGAAGTTTGCATTCACTCTAGATTATGTATGTATGTATGTTCGTTTGGTTGGTGGCATTTTTTAATGGAACTTAGGTAGGTACTAGCCGCGGTGAAAGGCTTTCTGTGAAACGATACGTACGTGTGTCTTGTAAAACGTCACAGTCCACTTTACCTTGTTGTCTGGAGAGAGCAAACACACTCACTTTTGCCAAATATTTAATCCGCCTGGAAAAGTGTCTTTTTCAACTTGTCTACTTCTACCAGTCAGTACTACTACTACTCATAGCTAAAACTGGCTGCTAAAAAGTCACTCATGAAATCATAATGTGATGGGAGGGACGGGATGGAGAAGATCCTCGGAAAATCTCGGGATAATTGGGTCTCATGTTAAATTAGTGTCATCTTGTTAGTGGCTATATTATCTGTCTACTGACTGTCTTCTTCCTTCCCTTTACTTTGATATATGTGGACTAAAAGACTAAAGCATCCCTCTCTAGACAGTCTTCCTGGCTACTTTTGTGTAACTCATTAGACATTTCAAAGGTTGCCATGTTTAATTGCAACTTTCAGATTAGCCATTGTTTTTCCACATGAGATGAGATATGAGAGCTTTCACTCATTCCGATTTTCGTATAAATGTTTCGCTCATGCATCGCATGCATTAATATCCAATACGCCTGCAATCTGCATGACTCGCATTTTTGAAATACTTGGAAACTCAAAATGCTTGCGAAAGATGTAGAGTTCAAGTGGATAAGTCGTATGAGTGGAGTTTATTTTTCTTTATGTACTACCTATGCATATTTTTCTCTTTGTTTTCGTACGTTAGCCGGGCATATATATATTTTTTACATTGGACTCACAAAAGATTCTATCTTTCGAAAGACAAGGCCACATTTATTGAGCGAATACATAGATATAAAACAAATTTACCATACCATAAGCTCACTCCCTCCGACTTTTATCTTTTTGACAAGAGAGGAAAATGACAGAGGCAAACAAACAAGATCACTGATTAGGGTCAAAAGTGGCACGAAATTGAGTCAGTATTGTTGCTGTTTTTCTTTCCATCAGCAGAAATAAGAGAAGAAGAAAAAGACAAAAGCGTCAACCCTAAGGGAAATGTGTATCGGATGGGAGCAAATTGAATTTCTCCATTTCCCCTTTTTCATCTCTCATGTCATGTAATGCCACTCTGAACACTGAATCAATCCATATGACTATAAGAATCTGTGAGTAAAAGAATGCTGAAAATCAGGAAGGGAATCACAAGGAACAACATCGAAACGTAATAGGTATGGAATGGATCACTTCCTTCCTTCCGTTTATTTTAGCCTTTCTCCTAGTTTGGCTCTATAGCTGCATAGTATCTTTATCATATCATAAAAAAATATTATTGAAACTCAAATAGGTAGAAAAGTCTTTCGTGTTTTTATATCCAAGATAAAAAAAGAAGCGAAGAATTGATACCGACCCGACTGACTCGACTTTTTTCTCGACAAAAAAATGAATGAAATAGAAAACTGATGGAGCTACATATATAGCTCAGCTCAGGTAATATTCTTTTTTTCCCTCTTCATACCTACTCAACAACATCCGTCGACACATCTTCTATCCCTCACGATAACCTAATACAGTGTCGATAAAAAAAAAGAAAGTGAAGTAGGTGAGGAGGAGGCGGTTTGCAGGAAAAGTATCCGGATAGATATCGATAGGGTTGAAAATAACTCGATTCTTTCTTGGAACATCTTCATTTCTTTCGTGTTACAGTGCAACGCAGCCAAAGTCTAGGGTATATTTTTTCAGGGGGATCGAATCGAGATCACGATTGAATGATTTTGGAAAAGTGAACTGGTTTCCTGCCAGCAGACAAGACAAGCAGGGTGAATGAGTACATCCATAATAATATCTCATAGAGGAGCGCCAAAACAATCTTCTCCATAAACATTTATATGGATTTATATATATTTTTTCATATGACGAAGACCGGATTTTTTTCTCCTCTAAATCATATTATGACTCTTGGGTCTACATCTACACTCAACACACACGCACATACTCAAGCCAAAGCCAAGCCTTCTTCTTAATGCTGACTTAACAGATATATATGCTTATCATGTGTAAAAGAAATCCTGTCATTTGCTTGAGTTACCATAAATGGAAATAAAGTCTGGAGGTTCCCAGATCAGCCGTGAAGGTCATTACTTTCCCGGAAAATAAGGAAATTAAAAATAAACGAATGCCTTGCATTTCTTCACAAGACATAGTAATACTTCAGGTTTTTATGAGATTTCTTGCACCTAATGAAGAAAAAATGCAGTGTAATATGCTGAAAGGCCAAGCCAAAAAAGCCAAGCCACATAAAAGGAGATTGGATGTGCTGAACTACATAACAACTTAACACGTTACGTTCAAGAGATTTTATAATATTTACTCAAGGTTTTCCTGTGCAAGCAATAAAACGCCAATTACAGGAGCAATTATCTCCTAACATTTCCCTCTCTGTATCATCCTCCTATTTTTTCTTTGCTGTCAGGGTCTAATGCAGAAAGTTATAAACGTGTGTACTTATGTAATAGTAATATAGGAATGGCGTGGCTGTTGTGCCAAAGTTTCTCCTCTCTGACTTTATAGACCACACACGATAGTATTTTGAAGGAGTGAGTGCACTACTGTGCACTTGAAAACGAACTTTGATTCTAAAAATAACAAAATTGTTGAAGAGAGATACAAAAACAAGAGCAATTACAAGAAAGTGAGTTTCTTTCTTGCCGTTGCCCTACAACTACAACTACAAGTACACAACAACAGCAGCAACTGAACTCAATAGCAGTGCAAAGCAAAGGGAAAACTTTTTGATGATCTGTTTTACGATAAAGCTTACTTTATACCATGAGATTTTGAGATAAAAAATGTTTTTTGAGTTATGGACGACGATGATGAGCTCCATGATCAAGTTAACTTTCCCTAAGAAATACCGACAGACTCCCTCACTCAACGCATGAATAAACCTAAATTGCACAGTTGCAGCTTTCGAAAGCCCATCACTCTTTCAGAATTGAGAAAGTTAGGAAGTGTCGTGCGGAAGAGAGAGAGAGAGAACCATGGAAAAGGAAAACGAGGTGTTTCCCCCTGATCTGATGGTGGTGGTGCTGGTGGTGATGATGATGATGATGATACTTTACGTATGTTTTCTTCTCACTTCTACTTCTCTATAATTTCTGTACACAAGAAAATTTTCCCACTAAATTGGTTTGCTCCGATTTCCCTTGAGACTCTCCAAACACCGAACCACTGTAGTAGGAGCAGAAGGTACTCGGAAAAAAGAAAACGGAATGATTGTCTGTTGTGTACACAATGCAGTTATTGTTGCTGTAGGAGGAGGAGGAGAAGGTGGTATGGTGGTGGTGGTGGTTTCAATCGTTTTACAAGTACCTCTGCACCGGCATGCCGGAAGTGAAGAGGGTCTCTCAGAGAAGAGAAGACATGGAGAATTGCGTGGTAAAATGAAGGATTTTCTCAAGATTAAAAATGCACAAAGTGGGAGGGAGGGAGCATGTACAAGCTCACCTTATTAAAATGGTAAAGTTTTACTTTTTAAACTGATGGATTAATGTTAGAATGAAATTACGATACTCTAGATGGAACTTTTTCAACTTTTGGGAAATATTTGGGACATAATATTCAGGCTTTAAAATATAGAAAACCATTTTGTGCATATTTTTTCAGTCCACATGCTTTCATAAGACGACACTATATTGTTTAGGGAGCAACAAAATGACAATAATATCGTAATCTTAAAACAAATTTAAGAAGCTTTATATTAATGTAACCTCAGAGTTACCCTATACTTTCACCCCTTTCATGCTTCTTTAAAATGGGAAGCTGAATTTTAAATCTACAATTTTTTTTCAAAACTAGCAATGCTAAAGAAAGGCCGAGTAAATAATTTGGGGAATTTGAAATATGATGTGTAGGCCTTACAACTTGATCTTAATTTTGTCTCTTTGTACCTGCAATCATGAAATGATGAATGTTTTGAAGATGGATCTTTACAGGATTTTACTTTTATGGCCGTAGAGAATTTTAAAATCGGGCGATTTATTTTTATTGTTTTATGAGGAACGAGCAGTGTTCTGTTATCCTCCTGAATACATGTACCTACGTTACACACATTCTGATAGGTTATTCCTTGAAACTGAAGAAAATGAAGTCATTTCTCATGACTCACGACGACTAACCACTGGGGAAAGTGGCTATTCCTAAAAAAGAAAGTATTTGACTAGAATTCGTCTTCTTGCTTTACAACAGCTATCCATCCATCTTGCTCTATTTCTATGCCTCCTTCCATTCAACTTTCTCTCTAAAGAGGTAAAGGTAAAAGTGAGTAGTCCCAGAGAGCATTTGAAAAGCATCCTGCTGGGATGCTTGTGCACACAGATCCTTGGGGATAAACACTGCTCAATGATCATCCCCCTACACTACACTACTCCCTACATTAGGACTAGGACGGAGGAGAAGAAGAAGAAAAAAGACTTGAAACTTGAAACAAATCTAAGGACAAGCGAGCAACCACTACTGGCATTTAAAAAAATTGTGAAAAGAGCTCTCCAGCCGGCCTAGGTACATATGTACGTAGCTTGTGCAGATATACACAAAAATACAACCATAAAAAACATGTACGATTCTTTACGACTGGTTAAGAAAAAAACGTGCCAGAGAGAGAAATGGGTCTGACACCAGTTGCCTACTAAGGACTTTCCCTGTGGTTCCTAAGCTGCAATTGAGAAAATAGCAGCCGCAGAAGAGCGTCTTCTTTTTCTTCTTGCACAAAAAAAATTCAACGGAAACCGAATATCAATGACGATGACGGAAGAGCACTACTGGAAAATGTATACAATAACTCACTGTTCTCTCTGGAAGAGGGTTTTAGGGAGTGAATGAGTGATCTAAGGACTCACTCACACTCTCTCTCTATCTTAGTCTATTGCCATCGCGGAAACACCGGATTCTGGTTCTGGAAATGCTTTGGGGAAGAAGAAGTGGAGAACTGCATGTTGCAGTTACAAAATACACATGTTCCTCTGAATATATTTATTACGGAAAACGGAATGAATGTGTAGTGAGGTTCGAGTGAGTTGCTTTCCCACATTTCCAGACTCTAAATCTGATATCAGCATTCCAAAAGGTAACCGCGAAAATGCAGAGGATTTTTTTTTTGTTTGCTTTATATCGAGCATTTTCGAGTGAGTGGAGAGAAGGTGGAAAAAAACTCAGGGATAAGTGGGGAGAGAAAATTCGTAATTTATTCTCCTTCCAAACTGTTCACCAATTGAGGTGATGCAACAAATGATTCTAAATCGAGGCAAGAAAAAGCCCTCCTTTCTTTAGATAGGAATGTATGAATGAATGTATTTGAAAGAAATTCATCTCTGAATTTCATTCCACTTCCACTGGCAATAAAAAGTTTATGAGTTGTAAACACCCAGAGAATTTTAAAGTTAAGCGGATGAAAAGTTTATGAACCATACAAGCTATACGGTATAGATAAAGAAGACGTGCAAAAATATGGGGAAAATATTTGCTGAATTCTTAACAATTTATTCCGTTCTAAACAATTTGTAAAAATCTGGATTCTGAATTTAGGAAGCATGAAATTTTTGTCTAGTCAAAGTTTATCAATATTATAAATATTTTCAGAAAGCCCCATACATCGCATCGGTATATCAAATGCACAACTATACTGTTATGCAATTTTCTCGAAAATTCTTCATTTATTTACACCCGTGCTGGTGCTATCATAATTAATATTAGCCACCATAAAGTTTGATTTTAATGCATGGTGACAAGCCTAAGAGTCATTATACCAGTGGCACTGGTACATATTTCACTGATGATCTCGTCTCGTCTGCAGTCTGTCCTGCATGCATCAGTCCAGAAAAGCAGCTCAGACTCACGACTCACCCCTCAAAGCTAAGTTAATACGAAGGCGAATGAATGAATACAAGCAATAGCAAAATGCCCCGAGATCGAGATCCCAGGTTCTGAGTTCCGAGCTTGAGCTGTTGAAGGGGCGACAGAAAAGAGAAAGCGAGGTGGAGAAATATTGCCAATATCCGCAGCGAAATGACTTCATTTCCACTTCATTACGGGCATCAAACACTTTAATTGAGTCACGGCAAAAAAGATTATGCATGATGAGTGAGCAGCGATGAGATGAGTACCGCTCCCACTCGCAGAATCACAATAGTTAATGAGAATCCTTGTGTCTCTATTACCATGGAGAATGGAGGAATGCACACTTACATACATATTATTTGAGGCGTGTAGTGTAGATATTAAAGTTAGCAGTTTCAGTTCAAGCCTTTTATTGGATAAAAGGATGAGCTCATTCAATATAAAACTTGAAAACCTACTAGAACTTATTTACAACAACAAGCTTTCGTTATTACATATTTTCATCAAAATTCTATTCCAGATTTTGTGCTTTTGTGGTTTCATTGGCAAGTGCGTGGGGAATATAACCATCATCATCATAAGGCTGAATGCGTGATAGTGATAGTAAATTGCAACACAGTGTGTGCGTAAACAGTAATTTGTATGATTGGGGGAAAATACTTGAACTTTCACCAGAATGTGGGGCATCGAACTGAAGTAATTTAAAATCAAATAATTGCCTTTAAACTTCAAGATTCAAATAAATATGATAATTTGGTTCTACAATACAGCAACGAAACTTGCCTCATGATGCATGTTATGACATGACTAGTGACTACGACAAATGCATCGTGATCGTCAGGACTCAAAGCAGCCGGAAGATGGATAAATGGAAAGCATTTGAAATTAATGAGATTCCCAGCCCAACATCCACAAAAAAATCCCACGTTTAGGGAGGCAAGCAATAGGGTTGGAGAAGTGGAGAGTGGTCACAATAATAGTAGTGGACGATTGCGATATGGGAACAACCAACATGACCGTGCCACTCAACCAAGGAAATTGTAGCATGGATGGACACGATTGAGCTTGCTAATCCTCTTCGGATCATATTCCACATCATAATATGGCGTTGTAACAAAGTGAGCAGAAAAAAGTCGACTTTTTCTCCTCTCTCTGACTCTGGCTGCGAGGTGGTGGAGGAAAGCCCAACAATTTTCTTTTTTTCGACTCTCTCCACTTTCACCAATCCCACTCACTGGGGATTACGCTTTAACTCGCTTGACTCAGCTGACTTGGTCTGGTCTGGTCTTGGTCCACCAGACCAGGCTGTCCGTTTGTCCCCGCTCAAACTCAAAGTCAGCTTAGGAAGGAAAAAAAATAGGCAAAGAAGGACCTAGACAGGATAAAAACGTGAAGCTTGCAACTTGCAGCTTACTTTGGCGACAAGGCACAGCCAAGCCTACAATGATACATAACTTATGCTTTCAAATTTCCTCCTGAGAAAATTGAGTGGGGGAGAATATGGAGGGAAAATGAGCAAGTAATAATTTGTACAAGATAAATAAGGTCTCACAGTCCCACTACAGGAGAAGCTAAAGAAGAAATGGCTGATAGAAGCTATTCTATTTTTTCGCCGGTTAGCTTTTCCAATGAAAATATACGTTTTTGTGACATCGCAACCGGCCCACAACTACATACTAGATACTTTGCTCTCCGAAAGAAAATTGT
>JAHZNI010003201.1:0-21447 GCA_027744415.1 Seira ritae | reverse complement strand
GAAGAAGGACTTTACTCTTTTTGTTGTATGTAGTAGTAAACGACAAGGGAGTTCTATTCTGCAATCTGCAAAGCCGGACTAGAAGTAAGTAGAAATAGTACTCCTGTCCTGTCCTGACTGGTAGAGAAAAGAGAGACCTCTTAATCCTAACTAACTTGTATTCCCACGTAAGAAAAATTTTCACTGACTGGACTGAACTTGGACTTGGACAGAGAGGTGCAGATTATAGAATACCTAGAGACTAGATGATGATGATTCTACTTCTCTGCTGCCCAGCTTCTCAGCTACTCACTGCTGCTGTTTTTGTGACAATAACCTTTAGAACGTTTATCCAAAAAAAGATGTGTATTATGCAAAGCAAGAACCATTTTTTAGAATCAGAATGGATTCTTAGAAAATTGTAAATGTCCATCCGTCCCCGTTTCAAAATTTCCGACGGGTAGAATTTCAAACATGAGTACTTTTCACAAGAAAAAATACCTTTGTCCATGCTTTACTTTACTTTTAGCAGCCTTTAATCAGGAAGATATTCACATCTATCACTATCCATTTCGAAATCATTGAACCTTTTGTAAAGAAAAGGACAATGAAAGGTCACTTCACATGGAGGGAAGATAACGACAGGGATGACGTTACCAAGATAAGGACTTTGCACTTTCCAGCAGCAATTTTGCTGAAAATCATAATCATAATGACGTTTTCGACAGTGCAACGAATGACCAGTCATTTCTGATTCTCTGGAAGACCGCAACAGTATGTTTTTATTTTATGGCCATATTATGCACATCTCACCTTCAAATAAATAGTACATAAGATATGCTTACAATACATTCAAGGAAAAATAGGAATTCGGAAAACTAAATAGATAGTACCTCTTTCTTTGATCAAGTGCTTTTTGGGATTTGAGATGATCGGATGGACTAACTACGTAAGGAAGGAAGGGTGCGTGCTCAACAATGAAATGCAGTGGATATCTGAATGTATTTTTCCAACAACATCCAAACAACAAAACGAATTCAGCCGTCTTCTTTTCTTTCTCTGCATTTCGTTTCGTATTGTTGTTTGTTATTATGTGTGATTATATTTCTCATTGGCATTCACCATTTCTCACGGACACACAATACAATTGAAAACACCCAGTCTTTTTATGTTTCGCCGAGTTATTTACCCCACAAAAGCAAAGTATGCTCTTTTAAAGTTCTCCCTGCTGCCCATTAATCTATCTCCAAATGAGTTGAAAAAAATCTGTACAAATGTAGCTAAATATTTAGAACCAGAACCAGGGAAACATCACTCCAACTCCTCCAATCCTCTCAATTTCGCTTTATTAGCTCGAAAAAGAAAAGAATTCATTTGTTAGAAAAAAAACTTTTTACAAACATTTTGTTTCTCAAGAGCTTTACATCAATAAACCAGATTACGTGACCAGACACGTATCTAACTTGTGTGTGCTCTGCTGCTCATCATCCTCATCCTCACTTGATCATTTGAAAAATTGTTACTATACTATAGAACCTTTTACAAATGAACTATGTATTACTTTCATTTTTAACAGAGCCTGGCCTCCCAATACCTCCATTGAATTTAGAGCGGAGTGCCGATGCCGAGCCGACTTCACACTCCCTTTTTAATCTCAAAGGAACCAGCTGTAGGAAAATGGAACGTAATCTCTTTAAGCTAGTGCTAGTGTGATTTTTTTCTACTTTTACTACTGAGGCGATAAAGAATCGACATTCGACTTCTTCGATCATTTAGCATTACATATTGTTTCCCTTGCTCGTTCGCATTTTCTGTTACTGAATTGAATGGGTAACCAACCTTGAAATCACATGGATTTACAAAAACCATTTTTTACCCTTGCCGAGGAGCAGGAGCAGTAGCAGTAGCTACTTTTGCATTTTGCAGAAGTCGAACGAACAGAACAGAAGTCTGGCTTGGCTTGACTTGGGCCAGGTATGGCCTTGCGAAAATATTTCACTATCGTTACTTCAGTAGTAAGGATAGTGCTATGCATATTGCATATGCGTAACATTTTTTTTAAGAAAGGGAAGATAGCAAAAAAATAGTCTCTAGATAAATTTACACCGACAAGACAAAAACTTTAGAGGTGTCATACAGCCATAGTTTATGGATGGAAAATTCTCGATTCAGATTGTGATTACATTACATTACATTACGGTGAATCATATGCATACATATTTTTGGAGGGTAAGGAGGATTATTTTGACGACGCGAAACGAACGACAAAGGATGGAATGTCATAATAATTTTTAGTGGGCATTAAAATATCCGTAGCAATAACAATACATTGACTTCATTGAATTGTTTTTTTTAAAGAGCGACATAAAAATATGCATGACTATGACTATGACACTGGGTCAGACTCAGTCGGAGTCGGAGAACCAGACGAACTGCCTCCATTTTAATGAATTTAGATCAAAAAAATATTTTTTTTCTAAATTCCTTTTAAAAAATTTTTATCTGACATGATTTTATTTTGATTTGGTTTGTTTGGTTCGTGTCGTAATCTCTATGAAGGTGATGGTGGTGGTGATGACGATGATGACAATGCAATGTGGCAAAAAGAAAAGAAACCATGAAAATATATACGGTCGACAATGAAAAAAAAACAGCAGTAAACTGATTCTTTTAGGATTTTAATTATTTTTATTACGCTCGTTCTTTTTTCCCTTCGCAAATCCAAATCCATGACCTTCATATAGCTTCAGGTGGTCATAAGACAATAATTCAATCAAGAAAGAGAAAAATAATGGGGAATTAACAGTAACAGAATTTTTTACGTACCCACTCAACCAGTCGATTAGACCAGTGACCAGCAGTAGGGTATTTTATATTTTTAAAGACTACAATAAATTTATTTTTTTTTCTAAGAAAAAAATGGGAGAACTGAGAATATTATTTTGTTCAAAAAGCTTTTTAAACCAAAAAAATATATAAATACGTATTTTTTATGGCATTCGCCAGGTGCAGTGGTGGTGGTGGTAGTGGTGGAAGTGGTTAGGTTGGTGACTGGTGATGTTATGGCAAATTAAATACCATTAAAACCAAAGACGTTCGAACAGAGACCAGACTAGACCAGATCAGAGCAAACAATGTTTGTAGAATAATATTCAATAACGTTGGCATTGGCAAATAGATACATAAGTAGATAGTGAGGAGAACGTGGCTGTTGAAATACCTTGGAGAAAAATCCCGATAAATCAAAATCAAATCACAAACAAATACTACTCGAATAACTGTAACTGGGCAACAAATCAGCTTTATATTGCACCAACACCAATACCAGCCAACCGCTACAGACTCCTTTTCCATCAATAAACGAGAAACTTGTTTTTCGAAATTTAAAGTTTTAAGTAAGTACATTATGCTGCAAGCGGGATCGGGAGAAGTACAAGCCAACCAAGCCATGCCATACAGCTTCTTCTTTCTCTTCAAGAGGCATCACATCAAATCAAATCACTCGAGATAAAAAAAAACTCACTTGACTATATTCTGTCATCCTCTTCTTCTGAAGTGCTCATTTCCTTTTGGCAAGAAGACGAAGAAGAGGAGAGGAGGAGGACGGTGCCTTACGGTGACACTGATGTGATGTGATGCTCAATCTCAGCTCTCAAAGCTAGAAGAAAATATATTCCTAATCGCAATAATCGCAAAACGTTCCCTGAAATGAAAAAGATGGAGGAATGCGAGTTGTTGGTAAAGTGGTAACTGTATTTGTATGCATGTCTTCATATTTATGTATCGGTTCTTCTTGTTGGAGATAGCGCCACTTGCCAAATTATTATGGACAAATTTCTCTCTTCAAAGACAAACCACATCATCATCATCATCTTCTTCTTTTTTTTGCAGATTTTTACATCCTTTTCTCTTCTAATCATCCATTTAGGTACACGCAAAAATAATTTCTCCTCCTCTGCTGGACCCTTGTCGTGTGAATATGTATTTTCGCAGAAAGTATTTTCAATTTCAGGTAACAAGGAATTTATGCAATTTTCCCCCTCTTCTTTCAAAGCAGTCATTATTATGAGCATTATTGCCAAAAAAATGACAAGGCAAATTACGGAGGTTTTTGAAGGAAAAGGAAAGATTTTAAAAGAATACACGGATATTTTTTTCATGTAGATAGTTTGGCTAAACTACTACATAACGCGCACCAGACATGAAATGGTTAAAATGACAGATTCCTCTGCACACACTGCGCTTAGTGCTTAGGAGCGTTGCTTGTTGTTCATTCACATGAATGCGGAAACCACCGAATAAATTTAATCGCCAAAAAAAACTATCCCTGTCTTTACTTCTTTTCAGTAATGTACTTTGTTTGAAATGAAACAAGCAGAGGAGAGAAAAAAATAAATAATCTGGGGAAAAGACAACGAGATACCTATGTAATGTAGGTATTATAAAACAATGTTAGGAGAAGAAAAAAAATTGGCGAGAACGGTCATCATGATTATGATGATAGTCATGCGGGATTTACTGCTGCTGCTGCTGCTCTGAGCATCTTATCGAAGAAGGAGCCACTTACTTCGAAGGTGCAATGCAACAAGTGTGATAATATATGTTTCACGTCTATTGCAATAATGCGTATTTACCTCTAAAGAGGAGGAATGGGAGAAAGAGGAGAAGAGAACGGAGAGTGTACAATTTTTTTGACAATAAAAAAGGACTTTTTCTATTATGCAATCATGATAAATACGAAATATATGGGATTTTTTTACATCACCAAATCACCGCACCAACTAGAAGTACATATTTTTTTGTCATGTGAGCTTGGCTTTCAGGTAAAGTAGAAATAGAGAAAATATGCAATGGTGATGGCGATGATGATGATCATGATGGTAAAAAAATCCACTTATCTTCTCAAAATACAATGGAAACGACTGTTTTTGCAGTAGTTGTAGTTTGTAGTGGTAAAAAGAAGTAAAATACCTAATTTGCCGGAGAGGGACAAGAAGAGGATGATGATAAGAGGGGTAAACGAAACGAGAAGTGAGGCTGTATAGCGGTCAGCAACACCCATATTGTTGTCCACTAGGCATGAGTATCATCATCTGCGTGGTCTGGTCTTCGAGTTGGAGTTGGGTAAAATACGTAATTCGGCTTTTAAAAATCGGAATGAATTCTTATCCTGTCGTTAAACTCTGTCCGTCCACTTAAATCAAATAACGCAACTATAACTACACAATAAATCAAGAGGCCAGTGGTCATATCCGAAAATGACCGTTTGGCTTGGCATGGCTAGACGTTCACAAACTTCCGCTGAACCCGACGCGACAGTGAAACAGAAACGAAATAACTTTCTGAGGGAGTAAGATATCGACCCGAAATCACATCTACGAATTTTCCAGTGAATATCGATAAGTTACGTACTTTTCACTTTGATCTGACCAGAGCCCGCAGATATGAACACAAAAATCAATTCTGATTCTCTCAAAGTCCCAAATTTAAAAAAAGATACTGCCGCAGTAGGCTTTTTCTACGATACACATGTCAGCTCATTAGCGAGAGGGAATAAAGGGATGAATGTGACAGACATTTCATTATTATTAAATTTCTTTATAATTCATCTTCAAAGCTTTAACAGTTCTTTTTGAGCACTTTGAATTGAAGACTCGAGCAGAGTTAAAAATGGATATAATACATATTATTTTTTCCATTCTACCAAGTCATCTTTTTATAGTCCCTTTTTTCTCCTAGGAAAGATGCCAAGGCCAATTCGTACAATAATAGATTTTTACTTGAAATCATATAAATTATTTCCACATTGGATTCCTACTTTTTATTCTTATCTCTCACTTCCATTCTCTCCCTCTGAATCACTTTAATGATTTGAAAAACCTTCAAAATATATATATATATCCACTCCACTCAGAGATTTTTTTGCATTCCAATTCCAAAGCCAAAGCCAAGTCAGAAAGATGTGCCTCTCCTAAATATCCACAGCAACAGCAACGAGAAACCGGCTATTGATCTTGTTTGTTGAGTTATGGCAAAACAATTTTTTTTTCTGCTAAATGCCACTCTAGCCACTAACCATATTATTTCATCTCTTGGACCGGTTAGTTAGTTGATGAAGCATTTATAAGTTCCTTTCATAAGTATATTAATGCATTTATGTAATATGCCTCTTGCTCCTCCGCGTGTCATGTCAGTCTTACGACAAAAAATAATTAAGAATGATACTCTTTCACTTGCGGAATGTATGAATGCGTATATTCGTTCGTTCGTTTGTTCGTGCCTCCAAATTGGCTGTGAGGCCTGAAAAATGGTTGCAGAACCCTTAAATTTATTATTGCGAAATGGAAAAGAAATCGTGATGTGTTTATAGCACCAGTGTCATTTACGTACATATATTTTTTTTTTGATTTTCACATTTTGTTAACTCACCATTCAAAAACAAAGTCCTTTTTTCCTCCCACGGTTTCATTTTGAATTTTTTTAGACGAATTATGGAAAAAAATAACATGGTCTCATTTTCGTTTCGATTGTCTTGAAAAAATAAAAATCAAGTGAAATGAGACCAGGCTGTCTGTCAAAGAATAAGAATAAAATGTATTTAGTACAAGTACATATTATAAAAACCGGAAGCAACATGTGAAATAGCTCTCAGCCAGCGAAAGAAAATGAGTCCCAATCCCAATTCAGAATTTTTTCCTCCGTCCACCTCCTCCTCCCAAAATTCACTTTTTTTATAGTGAAATTCAATAGACAGACATACATAATTCGAGCATAATAAAAAGTCGTTGTAAATCAGTGTTTACGCGTTCCCAAAAATAAAGTCCTGAAAAGGAAATTGTCTACTGGTAGATAGTACAATACATATGTGCGTATACTACGCTACAACAATATAATTTATATTGTTCATCAACATTATCATCATCATTATAGCTTGTGTTTCAAATAAAAACCACACAACACATACACACTTGAACTGAAACTAAACTACGTGGCTATATGGCTTTGGCTATATGCTTTAGCTATATAGTTGCTCTTAATCTCTTGATAAAGCCTCTCTTGTCTCCTCCATTACGGAATAATGGAATGAATGCTGAAATTATTACCGTAAGAACTTTCTAATTCATCATGAAATCAACCCCAGTTGAATTGATGTTCGTAGTAAATTCATTTTATTTTTGGCTTGTAAATTGCAGGGGGAAAAAGAATTACATGAACACATACATACCTAAATAGTTACAATACGTAATCCATTATTTACTACACCTTAGCCCATTTTTGTTATGCATTTTTGGGCAAAAGACAGGAAACAGGATTTTGCAATAATAAATGGATTCGGATTCAATTCCCGAAAATTTAAAAGTAGCATTAATTACAAACGTTCGACAACACAAAAATTATTCCCATCCCAAGCAAATTAACCTTTTGCCTCTGCCAAAAGAAGAGCTTTGAAAACTGAAATGATTATCTAGGTCAATGAATCATTAGGCTTTGGGGGATCACAATATATATTTTTTCGTGTACGTGATTGTGATTACGTTGCCTATGCATCAATTGACTTGACTCCTCCGTTTCTATGCTTTTTACCACAGACAAAAATTTTGACTTGACAAATCTTAATTACTAAAGTTTCGATGATCATGATGATGATCGACTGTCTTAGCTTCTGTCTTCTTTATTTTTTTAAGAATTTCTTCGTCGTGAATCCCTCAAACCCAAACCAAACCACTCTACTCCACTCGTTAATATTTGAAATCACGCTTCTATAATGATTCCTTTATCATTATTACCATGATTACATCTTATTATTTCTATCATCGCCATCGCTATCACTGAAATTCCATGCCAACCAAACGAAACCACAAGCCTAGTGAAACATATTCCGATGCGGCAAGAGCAAATCTTCATGTATGCAGATGGCAGACAATTCGTCAACAACTTCAAACTCCAAAGCTATTGCTATTGCGTTATCTACAAGATTATTTAGGTAGCGAAAATCATAATGATTATATTCCTTGGAAGAAGTCGAAGAAGAAGAAAGGAAAACATGAGGTAATGATTCCATTGTGTGCCCATCTTAAAAGAAAGCAGAGAGATATTTCTAAAACACAAAAGGATAAAAAAAAATCCTCAAAAAAGATTCATTAATTCTTTACGGGGAATATAAAGGATAGATGTGTGATACGATGTGATGATGGAAATAGATGCATATCATTACAAACTTCATTTCATTATTACCATTATCCATCCATGCAACATACCTTTATACCTTACTATCAAATCAAACCAGCATCACTTTGTGTTGTGCGTAATTAGTATAGAGGCTCCATATAAAGTGCACGGTTTTTTTTCTTCTGTCCTGTCATCGCCATGCATCACACATTCAATTCATTGGATTGAATCGCATCACAATCACAATCGCCACCATCATCACCATCAACCATCATAGTATCCCATATTATACCCCGTCCAAAAAAAAAGAATAATAATAAAACGTGCCCGCCGTGAGCTACTTGTAATTTTCACGAAACATCATTTGCTAAGAGCTAAAAGTAAGAAAGAGGATTTCAACACGCACTATATTTTTTATTCTATAGAAAAGTCATTCATAAATAATCATAGCATCATATCAGACTATGCCTACCTACTGAAACAATTTTTTTGTAGGAAAGGACGAATTTTTATTTTTTTTCGCACTCTAATTTTTTCCCCTACTTCAATATTAGATCAGCATCAGGACTAGGACTAGGCCATGCCTAAATATAGGCTGTTCACAAGGTGACATTCCTCAATATGCAAAATGTAAAGTTTAAAATACAATTGAAAATTTAAGAAACAAAAAGAGCATTATTTTCAATTTTTTAACGGCTCTGCTTTTGCTGCAGATGTATGGAATGGGATGGAGGGCTATGGACTCATCATTTTCCTTTTTTTATTATGTCATCACGTTTTTTTCGTCTTCGCTTTTGAAAAGACACAGTTTTTTCGCACACTTTCATTTCATTCATTAAGTTTTTTAAGCATTGTTGTGCTATTATGATACACACGGACGGACGTTTTAAGGTTATTGGGAATTTGTTTAAAATTGAGAAGAGGAAAAAATTTAAAAGACCTCTGGGAATTTATTTTTTTTGCAAGAAGATATTACATTCGTAGATGATTGCTACTTTTGGAAGTGTGTAGCTCTGTAGCTGCGTAATTGGTTGAAAAAAAAGGATGGGAGGTAATAGGTATGGTAATAATAAGTAATAATCATTCCAATAGTAATAGTAATAAGATAACTAGTAAGGTGGTGGTGTTGGTGGTGGTGGTGATGTGATGATATGCGATAATGATAATAACGACGATGAAGCATAAGTGTTCATTGCTCATTGCTCATCCTGAAAATTATGAATGAAATGAGTGAGTGAATGAATACGATCTAATCTCGGAAAAAAAGAAAATGAAAGCCGAGGTATTTTTTTGCAGTGGCATTATGCATTTGGAGAGATTTTTTTTTTTATTTTGAACATGTAATTATTTGTTTTCATAGCCACCAACAATACCACCACCACTACCAGGATGATGATGATCATCATCATCATGGATAGGGAGAGAGGCATTGTGCTCAAATGAAAATTACATATTATGACTATCGTCGTGCAGGAGTGGATTGGATGAAGGTGTAAGTGCTTCTTTAAATGTCACCATGTAATAGTCATTCAAGGAGGAAAATAATCATAATCATATTTAGCTAATTTTTTTTGAACAATTTCTAAGCTCGAGTCGGGGCCTTGCTTGAGTTGGTTGTTCCAACTCATGCATCATTTAAAGGTGCTTTATTGGCTGAAAAAAACTGAATTATCATCCATCTTTATCAAGAAAGTGCAGTTATCTGCTTGGATCGCCCTCAAGATCGGAAATTGCAAGTCGCAAGTCATTTGAAAAAATTAGCAAAACAAAAAATCCCTGTAAAATAGTTGTAAAGGAAGGAAGAAAATATATTTTTTCATTGCTCATGATGCAATGTCATTCCCATTTAATATTGCTGTACTTTGCTTAGGTGAGCAATGAAAACTGGAAGGGAAAAAGTAAATGAGGAGGAGGAGGAGAAGGGAAGAAATTACATTACAATGGCCACATTATCGTGAATCGTAAAATGGGGAAATTGAAATTCTAAATTTCACTTCACATCGTAACACTAAAAACAAATAATATTTTCTGCATTGCATTGACAATTGATGTCCATACGGAGGATAAAATAAAATAAATGTGTTGGTTATGGTTGGGAAAGTCGGCGTTTCCTCTTTAAAATTAACGCTACAGCTGCACTAACTAAAATTAAATAGGAGGCGGTAGTGGTAGTGGTGAAGATTAAAAAAAAAGATTTCTTCCCTGAATCTGAATACAAAATTTAGCATCGGAATTTTTTTCTTTTAAAGTCTAAAACCTGCACACAAAATATCAAGAAAAGAAGAAGAAGAAACAGTAAACCAATAAGAAATTAGCCTGATTTCAAATTTCAAATATTATTATCTCTTCACTGATAAAAACAGTCAGTCAGAAGAGGTTTCCTTACGGAATATATTATGTCGAATTCGAATTCATTCTTCGCATTACGTATTTTGTACTCGTTTGATTAGGCACTTAAACGAATTCAAGATCCCGGTTTATATCTTCAAAGTCGTGATTCCATTTAATCATGTGTAATGATCATTGAGGAATGATGAGCAATCTTGACAATTACTGAAAAGCGATCCTCTACTACATCTACAAAAAAGCGAAATAGGAGGAACAACAATTTTTTTCCTGCCTAAATTTTTTTTCAAGGGGATTTGCAATTTTTGTTCTCTTACGACACACTGTACATGTTTTTTTTTTCAAAGATTATCTTCCTCAGATAAAACAAGGAATCACACGAATGCGATGCGATAACCTGATACCTTTCAATAAACAAGTCGAAAGAAATTACATGGATTTAGGATTGGATTGGATAATGTGTAAGCATGAGCATGAGCATGAACTTACACAAAAAGCCGAAATTAAGCTGAAGCCAAACAAAATGAAATCCGCAAATCTTAATCCATTCCAAAATGAAAACTTCTGAATGGATTCATTCGGATTCATGATTCATCCTTCTTGATTGAACAATACACAAATACAAGTTATGCACAAAATAATAGACATGGTCATCATCATCATCATCATGATCATCTTTGCAAAAAATATTCTTATTAATGAAAATAGTAATAATAATTACCGCTTGAATTTGAATCATCATCATCTACCTGAATTCTAAAAGAGTTTTGGAATTTGCAATTACGGCAGCACGATTGAACCGTTTTTATAATCAAAAGTAATATGAATACTGAATACCGAAGAATATGATCTTTTAAATGGATATCCTTCGTGAAACATTTTTGTTTGTTTTAATTCTCACCTAATGTACCTCCCTCCCTTCCTTCCTTCACCTTCGGAATTTCGACCATTCAGATAAATAAATATGAATAATCAGACTTCAATGTCATTTCCAAGAGTAAAGAAGTAGTATTGAATGGCATGTGTACATTTTTCAATTTATTGAAGCCTTGCTGATCCCTTATCGTAGGTTACTCTACCACTGCGATGCAACTTGTCTTGTCTTGCCTGCGTAATTACGTTTTTATCTATTTCTTCACTACCTACCCATTTCTTTCTGTTTCAATTTTATCAATAAGCTATATTACCATCATAAGGTAAGCTTCAAAAATTAATGTCCTTCCTGAACAAAAAAATTTCCCATTAGCGTTCTCCTCCTCATCATCATCGTCGTCGTCGTGATACCTGTTGATTGCGTTCAATTCAAGCTAAAGCCAAGCCAGTATAAATGTGCACCATTTTTCCAATTTACAAACGAGCCAAGAATCATTTTTGCACTGCATTGCATACCTATATACTACATATTTGTTTTTGTGCAGAGCTTGGCAAAATTTGAACGGGACGTGGTAAAAAGAGAAATAGGTAAATAATATTACTTATTATGTGCCATATTGACTTTCAGCTCACCTCTTTTTATCAAACATTATTAGTATTTTAGTTAAGGAGCGAGTATTATGGAGCATGACTTGAAAGATTGCGATTATTGCTTGCCACAGCTACACAGCCACACGGTTTATTTTTTCTTCCATCCATCCAATCCATCCATCCTCCTCTCCTCATAAAGGACGAAACCGTTACCGTTAGCAGCAATAATCAGATTCATGCAACATGGTAATTTGCATTGAGAGATTGCTATTGCTTGCATGTTTAAAAAGCAGAGAAGTAGAAGTAGAGGAGACGACACAGAGAGATGAATGCATGCATGCACAGGTAAGTAAGTAAGCCGAGGAGATAATACGCTATTTTACAAAGTACACGTCCGCAAAAAAAATACCAATACCAGCATCATCAACCTCCTCTGTCTGATGTAGATACAATGTAAGAAATTTTTTTTCTCTACATTGGTCTCGCATCTCAGATTCAGATTGTATTGCATTGTTGCATCGCGATCAACTGAACTGAACTGAAGTCCTCCTCGTCTATCCATGCATGTAATATGTAATGTAGGGAAGAATTTGCAGGAACAAATTTTCGACAAGAGTAAGTACATGTATAGATAAGGTGAGGAGATAGATTCGCATGTGTCGTGTCGTGAATGGCGAATCAAGCAACGAAGCATTCATTATCATGGTACTAGGAGAACGTTTTAAAGTAAACATCCCCATCGCCTCATTCATTTTTTTGCTTCGCAAACCAAATGGGAGACCCACAGCTTAAAGCATTCAAGAATGAGAGGAGTAACTGTGTACTTACTTACTTAACTACAAGTTTAGAGATAAAAAATATTGCAGCGGATGATATGATGATGAGGAGGAGGAGGATGACATAAGACGAATTTAGCATGGCTTGGTGGCTGGTGGAAGAAGAAAATATTTTTGTATTGTCTCCTCCTCATCGCAAAAAGGAGAATTTTTTGAGAACCTAGTTTTTATATAATGGGCTCTCTTTTTATATTCTTCAATAGCACCAAGTCATATTTTAAGTGTCAAGTCAACGAATACCAATTCAGTATTCTCGGATTGCAGCTAAGCTGCTTTTGCAAAGTGAAGGAGGAGGTGAGATGAGCAAAATGCATATTGAAAAAAAAACTGAAGTCATTTTTAGAAATAACCGGGTATTAGGAACCAATGACAGAATAATGATTCGAGAATCAGTCCAGTCAATGCATCCATCCTCTTAATAGCATGAATTATCATATCATCAAGATTAAGTATGATTGGAGGTAGATTAAACTAATAATTAGTAAAATTATCCTACTCATCAATAATCATAATGATATAATAGGCCAGTCCTCCTCCTTCTCAAATTAAGATCCTCCATGTGCTGTTGCTGTAGCTCTGTAGCTGTATTTTATGTACATCAAGTCGCAAAAATAAAATTTCTGTATCAGTCTCAAAAAAATATCCCAGTCTAAATTGACATTATTCATTATTAGAATATATCATAGATACTTATGCACGTAGTTCTGTTCTGTGCCCATTTATAATTTCAACACCTGAGCTGAAACTCTTCTTGACAGTTGATTGTATTGTGATTGTAGATCGGTGGCGGTAATAGTGGTGGTGATCGTCAAGTCAATCGTCATCATCATAATCATAATCATCAGGATTATGATGGGGAACAATTGAGGCGAATAGTAGAGCTTGAGCAGAGTGCATGACTAACCCTCCATTTATTTTCTAAATCTATCTATGTAGTTGCTTATTAAAATGATCGTTTATGACTATGAGAGTTGCGTTGGTGCCAAAATGGATGGCAATAAGATAATAGCAATAAGTATATGCATTATCAAATGAGAAAAGAGGTTTATGAGAGATAACATTGAATAATGTCATAATGGTTTTCGACAACGACGAGGACCAAGCTAATAGTTATTTAATTTATATATGAAATTTCGAAATGAAATAGGACACACCTTACAGGCCACAGATCCAATTCAATTCATTTCAGTGCATGGCATATTGCATTTTGCATAGAATAAAAGGCTAGTACTGGTGTAGTTAGTTGTAGTTGGTAATACGTCAGAACAGAACAAAATATAATATCTCCTTTCATCTCAGCCAAGTCATAGTCAGTCCTCCTCAAATGTCAATTTATTTTTGTATTTCTCTGCTGGCTCATCTCATCAATATGTATGGCTAATCAGGGGAAGTCCATGCTCATGTTTCATGCTGCAATACCCAATTCTCAGTGTGAATCTTGAGGCGTTATCAATATCATTATTAGATATTATTTTCTTGAGCATTTGTGTATTACATGCTATTACTTCTTCGAGGAGTGAATTGAATAATTTGTGAATAATTTGCAGAAATATTGCATGAAAAAAATATATCTATTAAATTCAAAGTCTCTTTTTTTGGTTCCGCTGTGCCCTGTCTGTGCAGAATTGGATCGCTCGTTCTTACAGTTCTTATCTGATGATAGACCCAAGTTGTGAAAGAAAAGGGCACGATCTCGAGAAAAAATGGAACAAGCCAAACCAAAGCACAATGAGAAACTTCATCATACCATCATCGATAAATAGATTCGACAATTAAATGAATTATCAAATGAATAATTTGATGAAAGAGAATATTAGGAAGAGCATTTTTAATGAGAAGTGTCATGCCAAATGCCAATATAACACTTTTAATAAATAGCTTGAAATCAACACCAACTGGGGGTGTGCTCTGTTCCTCATTGCATTTTATCTCAAATTTCTTGTGAGATATTCCGAGATAAAATAAATATCCTTTCTCACACGTTTTGCATCATTAACAAATACAAAATATTTTCCTCTGATTCTGATCCTTTAAAGCTGATTTTCGTGTCATATTCATGGCTCTTTTTATCACCGCGAAAAAATCGCTGATCATGTTTTCGCATAAATCAAACACTATTATTGTTCGATTGCTGGCGTGATATTAATGTGCCTAATTCCGTTTAAAGTTGCTCACTACGGAAGGGAACACCTCTTCAAATACGACAAGATAAATAAAGTAAGACAAGACAAGCCGACTCATCTTTTTTGTCTCTAAAAAGAGAAAGAGTCAAGATACGGACTACGGGACACGGACCGAAAATATTTGAAACAAAATACAACTAACTAAGTACATGCATGTAGAGCTTAGTCATATTATTCAAATATAATTTTTTTAGGACAAAAAGAAAGAAAGAACAAAGGGATCCTCTTTTAAACTCTTCATCTCATCATGAAAAATCATGACCAGCGTGCGCCTGTGGGAAAGTGTGCTGGGTCTTGGTCGGGATTTTACAACATTTTTTTTTCTGCGGAAGAATAATATCAAGAGTGAAACAAAAAAATCTCCTCATCTCCTCTTTAGTGGTATCTGCGAAAGAATCATTCAATATTTGATTGTTGAACCCCAAAGTAAAAGAATATATGTTTTGCATGATGTCAGTATAATCTCTCAGGTCTCATCTTTTAATACAAAAAGAAAATCGTGTGGTCAGTTCCACTTAAGCGGAACGGTTTATTTTTAATCCGAAAACAACATCTGCGTGATGATATGATATAGCCAGTCAGTGATGATGATGATGAGCCTTCCTCTTTAGAGATATGGCATGGCAGGGCATGGGCGACATGATTTCATTATCAAAAAAAAATGTATTCATGCTCCTCACTCAATCTGACGCTTGAGATCTCGACAAAGTGAGAGAAATAAGGCTTTTGCGGGCCTACATTACATAGCTACCATATCATAATTGGAGATTAAATCGGAATTTGATTCATACCTATACACTTCACTATGGTCAAGTCAACGTCCGTTAGCATACAATTTCACACGATCACATCCGATTCTGAAAAATTTGAAATTGGCACGCATGCCGAATCAGGAATTTGTAAGATTTCCTTACAGTCAAAAGTACAGATTTAATTAAGGAACGTCTCTTCTGATTCCCTGAAAGACTGCTACAGTTGCAGTAAACTTATTATGTGGTTTATCTTTAAATAATTTTTGTTTTTTCGTACATACTTTGTGTCGACTCGAGATGAACTGAATTACTCGTCGATAACATAACCATTGTCTTATATTTTTTCGCGACAGAGGAGCAATCGAGAAGACAATTACAAAACTGTATTAGGGCCAGGCCAAAGGACGACGGTCATTTTTATTTTTCAAAATTTCCTTTCTACAGTTTTGCAACACCATCACATCACATCGACATCATATCATCATGAATTAGTTTCCGCGACAGAAACACAACAACAACAATAACAAGACCACATCATACATACATATACCTGCGTAGGTATTTACACGAGCATAAAAAACGAATTCATATGATTACATTCTTCATTTTTTTTCTGCATTTTACAGTTATCTCTCGTTGAGAACATACCGCATGTTCAGGCGCGCACAAGCACACTCATATCCAATCTAACATTGCTTTTAGCGAAAGCAATAATAAAAAAATATATATCCAAGCCATGCCATAGCCATCGTGATCCGATATGACGTGGACGTGATATTATGATAGGATGGCAGAAAGGATGGATGGATGCATAAAAAAAGTGGCCAAGTAATTTTTCCCCTTCTGCTGAATAGCTGAAGATCGCCCAGGGCATTATCATCATTTTTTTTCTTCTAATGTTACGTTACACATATATTATCCTAGTTTTTATAATATGGTTTACAATGAGTGTACATCCTTGCTCATCTCATCTCATTGTTGGACAGTGGGACTTCGTTCGTGATTAGGTGTAGGTCTGGCCTGGCCTGCTCTGCACTGCATATGTTCCTAATTCCTAATATGAAAATGAGTGCAAAAGACAAAAGGGATGCCATGCTATCCAATCATAAAATATAAGCAGTGATGATAATGATGATCATAATGCCCAGCACATTGCATTGCACAGGTAAAGTTCGTTATTCGCTAATTATTATCTACTAGATTTTTTAAAGCTCCCCGTAAATATTGACCAAGTCCCCGAAAAAGGAAATTAGTTGAGTTTGAGTTGAGGTTGAAATTATAAATCTCCTCGGCGTGCTCAATTTCTTTTCAGGGAGGCGGATTCTTAAAGAAATGAATGCAATGCAATAACATAACCTCGAGTTGAAATTTGAAATTTGAATTTTTTAAATGAAGAAAAAATTTATAATTGAATTATCAACAAATTAGAAAAAAAAGGTTGATGTTGATTGTTGATTATGATTAAGCCTGGGAGCTTATGAGAAAATTTTTCTTTATGAGAACATATATTTGAATTTTTGAGCCCGGATTTCAGCCGCAAAGCAAAGGGGAAACCACGAAGACGTGGTGATAATCTTAATAAACAGAGAGCAACTAAAGTTGCAGGATAAATTTTTAATTTGAGAATAAAACATAATATTATCCCTCGTGGTCGTGAACTGGTAAAGGATATAATGGCAATAGCAATAGCACTGGTGCTGGTACTGGTGTTCATTTTTAATCGTTCCTCCTTGCATGATCATGATCATGATCATCCGACACCACAACCAAAAAATATCAAATATTGGTTTTGGTTATAGTGATGAGCTTAGTTAGATAGATGATGATGGTTTGTTAGAGAAAACAAGTTGAGGTTGAGGCTGAGTCCAATAATCCACGTCCACGTCCACCCTCATCGTCATTGATTGTTGTCACGTTTGCATATTACAAGGGTGCAATTATGTGGTGCATTATTACCAGGCTTTGGTAAACTGAGGAGGTCACATTCAATATCTCCGCAAAAAAATATAAAAAAAATTACTGATGGCAAAATTGCAATAATTAGCAATATTGAATTGACGAGTAGGTATAGCGAAGTAGCCATTTGCATGTCCCTTAATTTTTAAAAAGGATTTATAATTTAATAAGGAATTAACCGTCAAGTCAACATCCATCAACAAGCAAAACATTGGCAATGGCAATTGCAGCCCAGTAAGATCTACGGAGGATTTAAGCTAAAAGGAGCAGGGACTCGACTGACTGAGACCATGACAAGACACGACACGAGGTTATCTCATAGCTGATGTGATATGTATTAGGTAAATATGTTTATCTCTCCGCGTGTTTTAGCCAACCGGAAGCGTTTTTACTCTTCGCATCAATGAATAAAATTTGAAAAGAAAAGAGGCAGCAGCAAAATAAATACATTTTAGCCTTCAGCCCAGCTCGCACAAATGTAATTTGACTTCGTAATAAATTAAATAAATAGAGATTAGTTTCCCAGATAGTGTCACAACGAATGCAATTAGATTTCTTAATGATTCTCCTCCTCAGCAGTTCAGCAGTGCTCGACTCCGTCCGAAGATGAAGTTTAAAGCAAAAATCACAAAAGTCCAAGTCCAACGTCCACCTCGACGACACTGACACGGTACACGTAGAGACTTCACGTAAAGTGATGATATGCAAAATAGAATATTATTATTATTGTCCTTAGCATCCAAAGTGTGACGAAATTGAGGCTTTAAACCAAGGTCAATGCATCATTCATAGTTTTCCTTCCCTCTTAGAAATAATATAACAATGCACTTATTATTGCTCCTTGGTCTTGGTCTCCACATTCCAATCATAAATAGTTACCTACCTAGATACTAGATACCTAGCTAAAGTGCAATTCAAAAAAATTGTTCTTTTCAAAATAAGTAAAGCGTAATAGTAATAGGTATTTGAGATGTGTTCTCACTTTGAAAAGCAATTTCAATAATGAGCTTTGCTCGGAAAGATATTTTTTCTGAATGAAAGTGTTGGCCTTTTAGTGACGCCAAGTCTAAGACTTAAGTAAGTCCGTCCATTTATCTAGTTAAACAAATCATCATAATTATAATCATCTTACAAAACAAAATGTAGTCAAGAAAGAGTCAAGACTTAATCAGAAAACTTATTTATGATGATGAATGAGAATGAGAATGGATGGATATCGTAAAGTGGAAACGCTGCTATGTTCGCGGAGATGAATCAAAAGATAAGAAAATATTAAGTCTTGTTTATTCTTTTGTTTAGACAGGTAACATTAACATTGTTGTTGTTATTGTTTACTTCCAAACAAAATTCTTTATTTTATTACGGCAAATTTGACTTGACTCCTCGTCGACATTGCAAACTGCAATATATATTTAGTACGCACGTGATAATGATAATCTACGTTTTCTCTTATATGCTTGAACAACCACAAGAAAAAAATTTGTACATTTTTTGGGGGTTAATTTTCGGATTCACAAATTCACAGCAAATAAAAAAATGTGCGTAGCGATGTTTGCGAAATAATATGGTGAACAGCAATTAATAAACTTTTATTTATTTAATGACTGACTTGACTGGCTAAATACATGGGCGAAACTCAGCCAGACTTACTAGAAAGAATTACAATTTTTTTGCAATCTAATTTGTGCAGACTTGTGTGACTAATCGTATTGTATTAATTAATTTTAAAAAAAATAACTAATTTCAAACTGACCATGTGTAATGTAATACATGAGGTAATTCTAATATATTTTTTAAAAATTGTGAAAATTCCAAGATTCAAGATAAGAAAAAAGGCGTTGGACATAATTTCGCTAAAACCTTCTTCCACCAACAACAATTTTTTTTTCTTAAGAAGGAAGTCAAGTAAAAAGTTATCCTGTGGTGATAATTAAACTTAATATCATAGAAAAATTATGAGAGAAGGAGAGGGACAAATTAAGAAAGTTCTTTTGTAACGCACTACTACCAACCAAACAGGGGAGTAGTCTAGTCATCGTCAGGCTGCTGTGAAGAATCGAAAAGTGTTTTCCAAGCGTGTCGAATTCATAATTTTCTTCCTAGAAGAAAAATTCCTTCACTGATACATACATACACACATACTGCATGTTACTGTTACGGTATGGCACGGACGAATTACGGATGTGATTTGGTTCATTTGACAAATTCCGTAAGAAAAGTCTTGGACAATGACAATTAGCTTTAGCCATTCATATTTTAGATTTTTCTCCTGGTGACAAATGAAACTTCAATAAATAAATTACTCCTTCAATTCAATTGGTACTAATTACAAAAAAAACTTTCGAAGGAACACGTAGGAATAGCTCATCTCTTAAGATGGAAAATAAAGCTTCCCAGAAGGTTGCAGGTTGCAGAGGGTGCATAGAGAGTGCGTAACGTAAGCTTAATAACAAGACAATATTTTTAATTGAATGAAAGACCGTAAAAATTCATTAGTAGCGTGACAAGCATGATTAGCTCAATATTGTCTGAAAGCCGTTGTTTTGTTATGATAGTGTAGATGATGCCCCGGAAATAGTAAGCGTGACAAGGTACTTTCCATTTCATGCGTATATATATACACATATTTTTTATTTAAACTTCTTTTAAAAAAAATATCTGTTTCTCTAATGTGCCTCTCTAAGATGATATTTATTTATTTTATTGAGGAAAAAAAAACTTTCTTCAAATAATCCAATAATCGTATTGAGCTGACGAATGTGTTGTGTGTTCCTTCTTCTTCTTATGTACATATACCAACCTTGAGATATAATCTAGAAGGAGGATTGCATTATGTATTGTGACTTGAGAATGACTTGAACACGACTTCAATAATCCAATCCAATCTCTGTGATCTATGCATATTTATATGCTTTGTCAACAACACTACCAATAGGTAAGCTACCTAGTTATTATTATTCATATTTCAAAGTAAATCATGAATATTATGATATGATTGAATTCTAAATACAGGAAGAGTTGCGAAAAATGTCAAGGAGATCTAAGATTTTCCAGAAGACAATCATTTCATATTCTGCATTGGTTTGAATCGATGAATCCAAGAAATTTGCGCAACGCAAAGCACATCCTTTCTTGTCGCCATTGTAAAATACGGCATGTGACATGAGTCCGTGGCAGATTCAACTCGAATTCGCTAAGGCTAAGATTTTCTATTCCTTCCTAAGGTAAAATATATTTACGACGGGAAATGTTTCGACATGGAAACCATATTCTCGCTATCTGCTGTGAATTTCGTGGCAAAAAAATGTCTTTCTTCATTTTCCCATAAAGTATGTATGTGCTTTAATGAGGAGTTTGCTAAGATCTTTTTTCTTCACCCAACCAAAAACCACGCGTTTCTTACTCGGTCACACAAAATTCATTTGCACATTGCACACCACCTGATGAATGACTAAAATCACGTCATAGTCAGCAGTCGTCATGCCAGATGACTTCATTTCAGCCTTTTTAATTACTTTGTCATCAAGATTAATGCATCCCAGCATTTAAGCAAGCACATATTACGTACCATGTATTTATGTACATCATCAATTTTAAACTTGGCAAATTACAAATACATCGAGTCACATGCCTTGCAAATTGCTAATTTCATCATCATCATCATTTATCATTCCGATTCCAAGTGCAAAACAAATCAGGAATTAACCAAAACCATACAAGCATCTCAAATGTTTCTTCGATGAAATAAGAAAAAAAACAAAA
>JAHZNI010003200.1:0-11741 GCA_027744415.1 Seira ritae | reverse complement strand
GCATTCACTATTTCAGTTTATCTTTTCAAGAAAAGAATGCCTATCAGAACAATGATGCCAACACAAACCCCTTATCTTTGACGTTCTTTCCTTTTATTGACTTAACCATGGTCTAATTTATTATGATAAGAGGGTTCCTCACTTCTTTGGACCAGTCGTTCAAATTTTATGCCTGAAGACGCAGATCTTTCCGGAAGCGACGAGTGCAAAATGGGAAAGAATACTACTTCACTTCATTTTCATTCTCCTCTCGGTGTATTGTTATGCAAACAAACGTGAATAGAAGTGCTACTTAACAGAGGACAACAATACAATATGCAGATAGATTGCGCACTCTTCATCATTTTTTTGTTGTTGGAGAACAATCAACAATTCTTCACGAAACGAGAATAATGTCTGCAAAAATTAGACAAAAGAAGAAATGTGTAAGAATGCGAGTAAGATAACAATACAGATGCATAGCATTAAAATGCCTCTAGAAATGCGTTCATGACGTAACAATTTAAGTTTAAGCTACTAGTAGCTAGGCAGCCTGTATGTCTTAGTCTTTTTACTTGTTACGCGAAATCCTAAGTTCAATTGATTAGAGATACATGCTGGCAACACTGACAACAGACAACACAAACATCAGGACAAAAAACGTTGTACTGGTACTCATGAAGTGGCGACATTCATAAACCCTAACTAAAATTCCCTGAAATTCATGAAGTAGGTTGAGGGTTGACTGCACAACTGACTTCTGGTCCAATTCCCGAAGTTTGTATTATTCAGTAAAGGATTCATAAAGGCTGATCCTTCGTGCAGACTTGACCTAGAATTAAGAATGGTGGAATTAAGGAAGCTAACTTAAATATTGCGAATAAATACTTTGTTGCTTAAGTTCTTTACGGATGATGATTCTTTGTCGCAACTATAAATGCTCGAGAGCAAGCGACGACGCAATCTTGTGTTTTTACACGTTTTTGGTAAAGTCAGACTGATGGCAAAAATGAGTTGTCTTGTTAGTGGGGATGGTACATAATATTAAGCATCAAACGGAGCATCAATTTTAATGATACGTACCTTGGCGTATTAATGTGTGCATTTTGTAAAAATTAAAGTGTTCCCTTAACTTCTTTGTAGAGAGGAGTCATCATCATCATCAGCAGCAGCAACATTATGCAACTTGCCGCGCACACAAGAACCACAGCAACACGGCACAGTTTTAACTGCGTACTATACTCAGGTCAGAGTCAGAAGCTTTTTGAAGAAATTTCGAAAAGCATATATTGAGCATGAGCTCGGATGAATTAGAGTGGAATATAAAAATTGCATTAAAAGTAGGTAATTGCAAAAAGGCTGCTACTGTGAACGCTTTGTTTTTCGTATTAAATTAATATTTGCTCATATTTTTAGCTCGAACGGTTGCGCAACTCTAATTAAATTAAGATTATCTACGTGAGATGATCGAAACGCAGAATATCTATTTTGTGGTTCTTGTAAATCTTCATTTATGAGTTTTACTTTCCTTGCTGCTACACTGTCATGCATGTGCCATTTGTTTCCTTATGCCCATCGCATCAGTGTACCTTAAAATTTACACTTGGTCGTCTTGGGCTTGCTTTACATCGAGTAAGTAAGAATTGATTCGTCCGTAGCCACTTTGACCAAAAATCTTGATAACCTAGGTATACTTCATATTATCATGAAAGCGGAAAGGGATTCAGAGTTTATGGACACGAAGGAATAATTTGACGTGATGAAGTTTTGGTCGAACTCAGTTTTGTTATTAAGATTCATCTTGTAGCACACGGAATATTAAGAGCAATTTAAATTAATTTCGGAAGTTATTGGTGCTTTAAGAATGATTTTAAATCTTTTAATGACTTCAAATTACTATTAATTAAAATGTGAACGGATGATGAATGATTTCGGATTAATTAGACAAAGTGTTACAAACTGGTACCACGATAATTTCCTTCCCTTTTTGATGATCACGATCCAATTTGAAATTCACTTTTCAAAATGAGAATTAAAAGAAATCTTGTCCTACACATACATAGGTATGCTTTAATAATGAATCAAAATTGGAGTAAACTGATAAACAGAGAGGGTGAGATTAAAAAAGCGAATTGAACAACTGTTCCTTGAACACTTTACCTACATATTTCTAAATTGTTCGATTGATTTTATGATTCAGCAATCCGATCACTACAAATTATTTTTGTCGGTCTACAGGAGATTAGGAATTTAATGAGGTTGATAGTCTTACACTTCATTGCTTTGAAAATACTATTTGCCTATTTTAATTACACACTTTGATAATACACCACCAACATTAAGCTTTTCCTTCTTAAGCTGTACTTATGTTTGTTGCTGTTTCTGTCAGATACAAGATAACGAAAATCATTTAACTTCGATTAGTAACAGCGATAAAAACTTAGCTTAACATTTTGTTAGAAATTAGAGCTGACGATTTAATGCCTGCTTGCTAGCCGAAACTGAAATGATTTTCGGAAATTCGACTTTTCCACATACCTATTATGCTTCAAAATTGTAATGGCATTTTAAACATAAATTTTCCCTACAAATGTTGTTTTGGATGGAATGAGAGATTGTGAAAAACATTGTTTATCGGTAATGAATCATGTTCAAATTTTGTTTCACTGAATTGCAAGTTATTTGAGATGCATTTCATTTTACAATTCATTGAAACCCACATGGGTATCTGCAAGACAAACGAAGTAAATATCATTTGATATGACTCATAAGGTCCTTGAAATATTTTAGGCAAAGGTGGATCAAGATGACAGAAAACGAGTTGCTCTCGAATTTGATTGACTGGTTGAAAATAAATCAAACACCATTTGATTGTGCTAAAAAATTAACTGAAGCTTTTCTTGGCGTTTATTAAGACAGCCAACCTCCAAGGTATGCACTTCTGCAAAAAATTTTCTGGTGGTCTTCCAAAAATCTGAAAAGGCGAAGATACGCCTATATTAGAATTTATGTAGGAATAATGATAGCTCGATAATAAGAACGCCTACATTCAGTAAATCTTTATTTTTTTTAGCTAACTCGGCAATGAATAAAAATTTCTTTTCTATCATCATAATTTCATACAAATGTGATTTGCATGAAATTGCATGAAAAATAGAATTGAAAATATGAGCTTTGAGAAAATTTCAATTTTATGGCTTGTTGTTTAATATTTAAAGTGTGCTTACAAATTCGAGTTTGGATTCTAGCTTTACAATCGCAAATTAATCTACTTGTAAGGCAAATCGATTACTTCTAATAAACGTTAGTATACACAGGCTTAAAATTTTTCCAATATTGTCTTATTTAATAAATTTAATAGCTGCGCCACATAATGGTTGCATGAGTTTACAGCATTTTAATCGACAAAGTTATGTCAAAATTGAAATTACGTACCTTTTGTATAGTCATTGACATGTAAATCAGGATCGATAATATGTTTGCTAGCTATGGTATACTTGATTGGTACTTGTGTTGATACGTCTCACCCTCACCTTCTTCAAACACTAAAATTTGTATGCGAACACATAGTCAGGCAAGTAGAGTAAAGTACATTTTAAAGCTCATGTACCTACGTATTGAAAAA
The DNA here is from genome assembly GCA_027744415.1 of Seira ritae. Lineage (NCBI taxonomy): Eukaryota > Metazoa > Arthropoda > Collembola > Entomobryomorpha > Entomobryidae > Seira > Seira ritae. Next base: position 8,137 of record JAHZNI010003200.1, on the reverse strand, counting down.
TCACAGCCATAAATCATTAATTTCTCCAAAAGTAACTCTATCAAAATGATAAAATTGGAAAAACTCAATCAAATGGAGTTGAAATTGTAAAGTTAATCAATCCAAGGTGTTTGAGCACGATTTTCAAATGAAATAACATAATTTGATGATATTGCTCTTCCCACATTTTTTCTATTTATAGTTCCATCACGATTTGATGTAACGCATGATGCAGACTTGAAGAATCTTCATAATAAGAATAACATTTGTAACACCTACAACGAATCACCCATAGACCTCTTCAATTCTACATGAAGAAACGCGTACACAATAGGGTTGATGAATAATATGTGTATTAATTGATTTACAGTTTGAAAATCAATTGAAATGTCAAAAAATTCTTTGCGCTCTAAATATGTGTACTTGATTGTTCTGTATCAAAAGTTGAAGCAAAGTTTAATGAAATGTTGATACAATAGCGAAGTTAATCGATAATTCAGAAACTACTGTTGTAGGTCAGCGCAGCGAGGGCTTCAGTTTCCACTTTGATTTGCTAGTGGGCAATCGAAATCAGCCAAGTCGACTGAGGTATTAAATGTTGCTAAATCATAAAATTCGATGGGAAAGAAGCAAGTGGGAGGCTTCACAGGCAGGCAAAAGAGATTAGAAGACATCGTCGTCGTCATCAAAGTGGAGAATTCCTAATCTTAACGTGATCTAATTTCTGTTGTTCTAATTAGCAAGCGTACTTTACATATTTTTCCGTTTACGTACACACAAGTACTTACAATACATATGAACAATGTCACCTGTCATTCACTTCATTTCATAATGAAACATTTCTTATTCATTTGTAAGTCTTCATTCAGCACACAAATCATAATATAATGTAATTCGTATTTAGAAGCATTGCATCCATATTTAACCCACTCCCCACATTATCGGAAGTCAGCGAGAAGCGGCTGCACATATAGAACGCTAAAGATCGGAAGTAAGACGAGGTGACAAGAAATGCATGATGGCACATGATTGTGATATAATGCTATTAATTGTCTTACCATTTTACGCTCAAAGAGTTATACTTCCCATAGAAAAAAAGACTTTGTCATTAACCCAGAAAAAATGCATACAAAAATTTAAAGCCCACATTCAATGGGTAAGCACTAAAAGCATGTCCGCATGCATGTTGCAAAGTTCCTGATCTTATCAAGCAAATTGCTTCATACTCCACTCAAGACAGCGAGCAAATTATTACTATTGTATTTTTTGAGAGGAGGTTTAGCTCCAACTTGTACAATATTCTGATAAGATCCTTGTTGACACGAAATTTTACGGGTTGATAAATCATCTCTTCCGGTTTTTTATGCAAAAATGCATGTTTATCACTTCAAACTTCCTTCCATCAGAAAGACCAGCAACTTGTTAGTAGAGCAGGGTATGCATTCCACGTCTATTTTTTAGAAGTGATGTCGCAAAACTGATCCATGTAAATCAGTAGAAAAAAATAAAAGTTTGCGCCTCATTTAGCATTTCATTCTCGTTTTCATCCCTGCTTGGCACAACACTTCATTTTGCAGAATTTCTTTACACTATAGCTAATACCGTTCCGCCCCACTTGTTGCAGATGATCACTGATTGATTGATAGAGAATGAAAGATACACTCGATGCCGATGCTTGCTTTTCAGAATATCGCTCTACATTGGATTGGACTCTTGTAATTACAATTACAGGGAACACTTTAATCGCCACATTATGCTTAAGCTTTTGCTCCATCTGCAGGTTTTAGGCTCGATGTTGTGATGTAAACAATAAGACAAAAGAACGTGATGATTATTAGCTGATATTTTTTAAATTGGGAATTTTATATGTTTTGATCACGAAGCACAAGCATCCTTGACTAGAATCAATAAGTAGGTATGTTTCAGTACAAATAAAAATTCAGATAATATTTATTGTAATTGTTGTTGCTATTTGCCGCTGAGCTAAAAGAATATTTTTTTTTTCAGAAACAGCTGTATTGATTGCTGTACTTTAACTTCGTGCCTACGCCAAACATTGGGAATAGCAAATGATACCTTATTTATGCCTCAGATAAATTATCCATTATGAGCAAAATTGAATTGATTTATGAATTATGTTGAAGGAAGTTGATAACGATGGCAGAGGAAATAAAAATAAGTGAATTCGATTTTCCCTTGTAACAATCATTAGATTCGATTACGATTTAGCCGTGGAACGCCCTTAAATCCAGAAGTAGGTAAAGGTATTATGAATGAATAAAACTACGAGTCTCTTTAATCATATGTATTCATATACATTCTTTATTATTACCATTTTAATTAGATGTCATTTAAATTATATTATTAATTTCTTATTTAAGCTTAACATGTACGTATTACAATTACATACAATCAATTATCAATTGGAGTAAAAGGTCAGTACATTTTTTCAAAAAGTAAGTCAGGCTCAAGCCTTAGTTTTTATTTAAAACTCCTTTCATGCCATTCAATTAATAGTATCATTTTCCTTCGATTCAGCTCTTAAAAATGTTGAATAAGTTTATGAACATTTATAGCTCATTAAATATCTATCTAATGAACAAATTTGATACATTCAAAAATGTTGGTGAAAAGTAAATAGTATTTTGATCTGCTGAATCCAGAATGCAACACTTGAAATTACAATGATGCGCTTGCTTGTGTCCTATACCACTTCCTTATTTTGCTACAAAGTTCAAAAAGCATATAAAAGTCTAGTATTTTTTATTCATTCGTTTTTGTAGCTACACATTACTTTAGTCCTGATTGAAGATGATCATGAGCATAGCATTTACATAAGTACATTTTCTTATCCTAGAATGGCATTGTAAGGCTTCAGCCAAAACCCGAATTTAATTCTTCATATTTTCTGTCTATGCAAATTATTTTCTTTGGAAACAGACATACCTACACGGAAAAGGAACTCAATTTTCAGTTGCTGCTCAAAGAAAGCATCCGCAGACACGACGATCTTGAGATTTTCAAACGCTTAGAACCAGCGGAAGAAATTTTTTGGTACTCGTGTAATTCTATTAAGTGTTCATAACTGTATCTTGCTGCTGCCTGCGCTGCATGACTACTGACTACATTACATTATTATTACGCATACTTAAGAATTGCATATTATAACTTACAGAGTACGCTTTATTGCAAAAACGTTTTATATTCATCATCTTTCTTAAATCGCAATTTTTAAATTTTTAACTGACTTATTGGACATAGTAATACGTATATTTTTTCATAGCACTTCATCAGCGTTTTTGAGAGTATCAAAGTAGTTGTTTTAATTGTAAGCGTAAAGCAATAAAGCACACACGCACACATTATTTACTTACATTCGTACATACATAATATCCATATTCATAATTACACAAATATTTTATATAATGACTGGAAGATTTTCTTACAAACATTTATATTTAGATAGGCATGCAAAAGATAGATTAAAAGGTCAATGAGATGTACAAACTAATACATGTACTAATACAAACGACAAGTAAGTTTGTGTGACGTAAAGTTCAAAGAAACCATAGCAAACGTCTTGCACGAAATTTTAAATAGTTTTTAACGACTTCAACATTTGCCAGTGAGCTAAATTGTATATATGTGGCAATATCAAATGGTAGAAACAATCAACTTAATTTTATTTAGATACTCATTTCTGATAACCTGTATCATGTATGTATGCGTGTGTCTTGATTGGCTAGTAATAATCACGCACCATTGGATGCTTTCTTTTTGGGTTCCAGTGCTCCTTAGAAAAGAACTTGAAGGAAGTTGCAATCACATTCTTGTTATTTACCTTACAGAAATTATTTTTTTCAGGAGAGAATGCTCGCATGCGAGAGAATATAATATAGTATTGTTGAAAATGTTGACACCAAAGTTAGTTTCCTTTGAGTCCGGAGGACCAAATGATTTACATAATCACATTAGTAGTCACTATCCTAGAACTTATACAAATACACTTAAAATCCTTAACAGTAATAAACATCGCAAACTGTTCAAACTTGATGATGATGATAATGCATTTATTGTTAACGTGTGAAACTGGAAGCGTTTTTTCTTGTTTTTTGAACAATTTCTTTTGCATCGTAACGTCTCTTTACCCTAATTTTAATGGTGCAGAGATGGAACATCATTAAAAGGATGTCGTTATTGTGGTCAATATCATCCTCACATTGTCCTCACCGTCGCGCCGAGATAAATTTAAGATAGGAATGTTGTGTTGGTGAAAGTAGTAGTAGTAATAGTAGTATAACAGCAGTGGTGATGGTGGTGGTGGCAGTTAAGGGTAATCCACAAAGAAATTGTTGAGAGATCAGTGACAGATAACTTGTTGGGAGGTGATGGTGAAGGTGATTTGAATGACTGATTCGATTGCTTATCTTCATCATCGCAGCCCTACGACTCCATGAATTTTCATCGCGGCCAATTTACTCCGACATCATCATCATCATCGTACTCAAGACCATCTGTTATTAAGCATATTACGATGATGCATGATTATCACAAACGTGAAAAATGTACACAGCAAATTTTTTTTTTAGCTTTTTTTGGTTTAGAAATAAAAACAAAAGCTACTGCTGAGCGTTTCCTAAGTCAATTACTTGGATTCAAAGTGTGTAGCATTCGATTCCATAAGTTGAGCCTTTCTCGAAGAAAAGAAATCATATTAGGAAATATCTCGCCGTTAATAGGTTATGTTTAAGCTGACGTCCATATAGGCTTTACAGAAGCTGTTCATGTCTTGAAAGTTTTTTGGAATCTTGCTGTGTTCATGGAATAATTAATCAGGTTCATAGTACTGCTCAATGCTGATAATGTGTTAATTATGTCCTCATCAATTTTGTTTTGGATGACGACGGTCTTACAATACTGAAAATGAAAGTCAATTTCTTTCAGGGTTTCCGAAGCTATATAGGTAGCCATAGCTTGTAAATGGAAAGAGGTTTGATCATTTGGCAATAAATCGGCAGGAATGATTGATTCTCTTTACTTTTTGCATAATATGCTCCATAGAAAGGAAGTACAAATTAAATAAATGAAAGAGGGAAAACCCGAACCAAATCTTTTATCACTTCCGGGTTAGTTGCGGGAAAAACTACTGCAAAACAAAGGTATGATTTGGTAATATGGATGGGCCTACTCAAACTTATTCTTGTGCTAAATATACGAAAAACTCAATGAATTAATAAAATGGAAATCAAACATTGTTCTGCGAAAAGGCAAAAATTTATTGTGATTGTTAGCAACCTTTATATAATATAGGTAGTAGTACAGCACAAAGGAATAAATTCTTTCAAGTATTTTATTTTTTCGTTTATTTTTGGCTGTGTGTGTGCTCTGGTGGTGAAAATGAAAAAAGTATACAGCAAGAATTAAAGTAGGTAAGAACAAAAAGATATCTTTTGTAATTAAGTATTATTTTTTATTGTTAGGCAGGTAAAAATTTATGCACTGAACATTCCGATAAACATTCTTTTCTTCTTTAATTCCTGTCACACTATAAAATTCATTAGAAACAATCTTGTGCAAATGTTTTAGTGTAATGCAAAGCAATACAGTAAAATCACTAGTTTATAATTTTATGACAGGCATTTTTAGGTAATTACAGAGTAGTCACTGTGGCAAATAGTATTATTTCAACATGGCTTTCTTCTGTAACATCTTTCCTTTTTGTATAAGTACTTCTTACAATTAATTAGTTTTTTTTAAATAACACGTACATCGGCAATGTCATACATTAAATTAAATCGATTATTTTATGCATCGAGTACATCATTACACCCGTAACTAAAACCGAGACTACAAGAAGAAGATCGAGAACAATTTGTCCCCCAAATTAATAACATCAATAAGAAAAAAGAATGCTTAGATAAGACTGAAAGCGCTTAAAAATATGGACAAACAGATGTACTTTCACTCTGTTGTAATAGATAAAGCAGTTTTGTTTAATTTCGTAAGTTGTTTTCGCTATGCCGTAGTTATTTCAAACATTTTCATCAAACTTTCTCATTCTCACTTTTTACTTTAAAAAAGATTCAGGCTATTACATTGTAGGTAATTTAATTATTTTTCTTTAAAATGTACAAAACATTTACGAAGATGACGACGCATGACGAGGACACATGTCATTTCACTGTTACTTCTTGGTTCTTCCATATAAAACGAAATGCTTTAGTTGGCTGTAACGCACAAAATGGTTGCATGTTGCAATGCTTGAGAGGAAAAGAATGCAAAAGAGTAGTCTCCAGATTTTCAATTGTAGTAAAATTGCAGTCAATGATTTACTTTTATCAAATAAGTTCCTGTTTTCCAATCCAATGTGAATTCAGAATAATTTCATAAGTACTAACTCTCAACTCATGTTAAACTTTTTTCCCTTGGCTCACTAACAATATATTTTTGAATAATATTAAAGTCTTTTAAGATAATCCTCCTTTAGTTGTGACAAAGTGTACAGTTCTTATCATAATTTTAAAAAAACGTAAACCCAAACAGTGTTGAATTAAACAACCATACTTACCAGACTATATTGTCAGTACTGTTAGTACGTAAAACTAGAAATTAATAATGAAATCAAATATTATCATGTTTCATTTTTTTCTCATTTCTAAATCTTGGGACACCGACACCGAGTGACATCCTAAACGAAACATCTCGCGATTATCTCTATGCATCATACTTACGTCAACTTGTAGTACCATAATCAGTCCTAAAGGTTTTCGGACAACCGCAATTATTATTTTTTACTTTCAGAGAAATCCTGTTTATATGTACTTTAGATACCACCTTACTACAATAACCTGTTACTATAGCATTTCATGTAGTGGTCATCGCCAGCATTCACGTTTTTATTGTGCCTTCCAGCTCAGGGCTTTCCCTTCAGCTTTCTTTAATGAATACAAAAGCTTGACTAGTAATATGCGACGTGACATTTCTTCTATTTAAATTTATATTTGAATTATATTTTCTATTCGTGATTTTTTTTATCATTTTGGATAAAATTTCCCAGATTTTGTTTGTTACAAAATATTGGATAGATGAAGGGATTTACATAGTTAGGGAATGTCAGTAGAAAAAAGAGCACAGCGTATTATGAGCGCACGAATGTTTCTCATTCTGGGGAAAATAAATTGAACTGAAGTCTTCTAATAAAAGCGAAAATGTCTCTCTGAAGAGCAACAGTAACCTTTATTGATTATTTAGCGATTGATAAGCCATATTTACCGTTATAGTTTTAATAGAACATCCTAGCGGCTAACCCACTCATGGATTTCAGTATACTTTAACGTAATCTTCCTTCTTCGTTATTTCAGATCAAAAACGTCGCAGCAAAAACTTCATTGATATATAATGTAGCATCACAGGACATTGGAATACTTAATACTTTAGTAGTCAAATCTGCATATAATATTTTAGTAGATTTGATAAAATTGTCAAGTTCTATCCCACTAGCAACCGTTTCTTCAAAAGCATTTTTTAAGTAAGACGCAGCGATAACACGCCCGTCTTTTGAGAATTTTTGACGCGATGAGAGCTTTTTAAGCTATTTATAGTCAAGTCTATGTTTTCTTAAAAGTGTTCAAGTAGACGAGTTAATATTTATATATTTTTGCTGTACGTACAAATTATAGCGCATAATTCGTTAGCATAAAATTAGTACATTAATCGATACGAACAATTTAGTTCTGAGAACCATTATAGTAATTTTACTTTGAGACCTTGCTAATAAGCATTGTTTTCGAACTGACACCTTAAAAGGCAACAACAGGAATGAATACGTTTTCATAAGACAGTAGTAGTACGTTCCATATTTTTTACTTCATTGAAATTTCTAAAATTCCACACTTGCTTTTTAGCCATGGATAGATTCAATTCAATATCATTTTTGCAATCAGTTCAAAATGCGCACATTTCAAGAATTACATACGCAGTTTCAAGCATCGTCCGTCGGAGGAGAACCAGTGGAAATGATGAGGAGAAAAGGAATCATACTCCTTTTACAGTCAAGGATTCGAATATCAAATTATCTATTTTTCATCTTCTTTGGTCACTTCAGAAGCCCGTGATCTTCCACCAGGTGGGCCATAAATGGCTGATTCTTCAGGAGCAT
>JAHZNI010003199.1:0-18754 GCA_027744415.1 Seira ritae | reverse complement strand
CTAAAATGGAGGAGTTCACAGAGAAGGGCATACAAGATTACTTCCCATCTGTCATCAAATTAGCTTTAGAAGGAGTTGAAACAATTGAGGGAGTCATCTACTTGTGGTCCTTATGCCCTGGCACGCGAGACCAAAAACAAGTTTCCCTCCCATTCTTAAGTCTTATGAAACTCATTTCGGAATTCAAAGAACCGCCAAAGGCATTTGCAATTGTGAAAGGCGCTTATCCGATTGAAACATTCGACGTGATTGACCCTACGCCTGGTACTTTAATTGGATTCTGCAAATCCTTAGCTAATGAGAATCTTGCTATCAATGTCACCTGCTTGGACTTGGATCCCCGTAAGGATTCAATGGACCAGCTCGACCAACTCTTTATGAATCTCTGGGTTGAACACAAACAGGGAGCTGTGTTTAGAGATGGACAGCGACTATGCCCCAAACTTACCGCTGCCAAAATTCAACGAAATGAGCCCCTGTCTTTACCAAGCGGATGCGATCGCTTCCAGTTAGTCCTTCCAAAGACGAGACTAATTTCCGACTTGGAATTTGCCTATCTGGAGCCCTGGAATATTGCAGATAATGAGGTGGAGGTACAGGTGAAAGCAATGGCTCTAAACTTCCGAGATGTTTTCACTGTGCTCAAGCCAATCCCTGATTTCGAGAATTTTAACTCCGTTGGACTGGACTACGCTGGGGTGGTAGTGAGGATTGGGAAAAATGTCAATAGAGTTAAGGTCGGGGATAGGGTTATGGGGATGAATGAGAGCAACAATCTCAGTCTCCCAAGTCATTACAAAGCGAGAGAAAACACCGTCATTGCTATACCAGATTGTATGACTTTTGCCGAAGGCGTCACACTTCCCGCTGTACTCTCCACTGTAATCTATTGCTTAATCAAGATTGCAAAAATACAAAAGGGGGAAACCATCCTCATTCATACTGCGTCGGGGGGAGTGGGGCTTGTGGCAATACAACTCTGCAAATATATCGGCGCTAATGTAATCGCAACTGCAGGATCTCCTAGGAAGCGAACTTACCTGAGAAATCTTGGAATTCAGCATGTTTTCCACTCAAGAACTACCGACTTCAAAAACGACATTTTGGAAGCAACCGGAGGTCGTGGAGTTGACATTGTCCTTAACTCAATCACAGGACCCGGATTTAAAGAGGCTTCGTTGGATGTTCTCAGCAAAACTGGAAGATTCGTTGAAATGAGCAAGTTGAATGTTTGGAGTAAAGAGGAAGTGAAAGCATTAAGACCTGATGTTTTCTACGAAACTGTAGACTTGACACAGCTGGAAAGCCAGCAGTACGAACAACTTTCAGATGAATTAACAAAATTCCTGAAATCTGGTTCCATCAAGCCCATCGCTTATGAAAGATTTGATGCTCTCAATATTCGAGGAGCTTTGAATTACCTTCAAAAGGCAAAGCACATCGGAAAAATTGTATGCATGATGCCGGAAGTGAAGCTAGAAAAGTCTAAACTGATCGTGAAAACACCCTTATTCAATGAAGAGAGCACCTATCTAGTCACTGGAGGACTGGGTGGAATTGGTTTCGAGGTTGTCAAATGGATGCTGAGCAATGGAGCGAAGCATATTGCGGTACTAAGTAGAAGCGCGCCTAGACCCGAGGTGGCCGCACAGTTTGACAAGTGGAACAAGGCTGGAAAGCACGTGCAGGCTTTCTCAGTTGACGTTGGAAATTACGAAATGTGCAAACAAGTGCTTCTAAAATTACAGAAGCCAGAGCTTGGATTCCCCCAACTCAGAGGTGTAATGCACGCCGCAGGCGTATTACAGGATTCAGTGCTTGAGAACCAATCCTGGGAAAAATTCATACAAACATACAACCCAAAAGTAAATGGATCATGGAATTTGCATGATCTGACGAAGGATTACTTGCTAGAGCACTTTGTTCTCTTTTCTTCCATCGCTGCTTCGTTCGGCTCTCCAGGACAAACAAACCATAGCTCAAGCAATGCATTTGAAGATTCATTGGCTGCGTACCGAAGAAGCAATGGACTTCCAGCTACATGTGTCAATTGGGGCAACTGGGGAGAAGTTGGCGTTGCCACAGAAATAGACTTTCCCGGAGTTCGGCCTATTTCAACTGCCCAAGGTCTGCTGGCGCTTGAGCAATTCCTAAGGACTCAAACAAACCACATGACTGTATTCAACGTGGATTCATTTGCACTTCTGCAGAAGCTCCTTCCTCAGGTGAAGCATTACGTTGATGATTTACGCCTGTTGGGCGATGTTAAAAGCACGCTGATCATCAACAGCGATGAGTTCTGGAATGAGGTGGACTCCGCTTCAGATCGCGAAGGAAAAGAAGTCGCTTTCAAAAAATTCATAAAGACGGTAGTCCGCACTATCTTAAAGATGGATCCGGATGAGCCCATTGATGACAACGCGGAGCTCCAAACCTTGGGAATCGATAGCTTAATGATGCTGGAAATGAAGAATGGCATGCAAAACATCTTAGGGTCTAGGATGACCCTTACAGCGAGTCAACTCAAAGACTGTAACACCACCAAAGTGTTAACCAATACCCTAGTAGATATTTTAGAAGGTGGACGTGGCTCTGAAGACAATCACTTAAGTCAGGAAGAGCTGCAAGAATTGATTCGCAATGATTCCAAGTTACTCCCGGAGACAATTTCCATTGATAACTTGAAGACAAAGACTATTGATCAAGTTGAAACTGTGCTCTTGACGGGAGCAACTGGCAACCTTGGACCCTATCTCCTGAGTGAGCTCACTCACAGACCACAGTTGAAGAAAATATACTGCTTGATTCGGGGCACTAATAAACTCTCTGGAATGGAAAGATTGAAGAAAAGACTTGAACAATTGCAACTTACAAGCACTGTCGACATGACTAAAGTGGAGGTGATCGAAGGAGACATCACAACGCCCACCTTTGGTTTGACTGATGAGATGTACCAAGATCTATGCGAAAAGGTGGATGCCGTCGTTCATAACGCAGTGAAAGCAGACCACACAGCCAAATACTGCAAAGGCTCTGAAAAGAATAAATCCCACATTCGAACAGTGAATGTACTCGGCACAGTTCATCTATTGGAGTTCGCAGCGAGGAGGACGCTGAAACATTTCTTTTACTCATCGACTCTCCTCACTGTCTCAGGGACAGGGAAACAAGGCCAGTTTTCGGAAGGGTGGCAAGCAGTCTCAGCCTTTGATAACATCAAGCTCAGCAGTGGTTTGGGCTATGTCATCTCGAAACACATATCCGAGCAACTTGTTTATGAAGCCGTCCTCAGAGGAGTACCCTGCAAAGCCTTCCGTTTCCCTCATGTCGCAGGGAATAGCAAGACGGGAAGGATTGACTATCAACAAAGCCACGCCATTCTTCGATGGTTGACATGCATGAAAATTGGAGCGATCCATGACCTACCAGCCCCCTTTGTAGCTATTGCGGTGGACCACTGCGCCAAGTTAAGTGTAGACATATTCTTTAATCCTGAAGCTCCCATGAATGTATACAACGTGGTGCAGAAATCCGTAGCAGTGGAACAAGTTCTTGTGGAGGTTGCACAGGCCTTTGGAATAGAAATGGAGATGGTCTCATACAAGCACTTTGTGGAAAAACTGAAAGGAGAGGATGAGAACTCCCCTGTTGCTGCTTTCACTTCAGTTTACATTGAAGCAGAGTCAGAGTTTATAGCGGCGTTGGAAAACACCTCGTCCTTCCAAGGGATACAGAGATTTTTAGAAGACAGTACGAACTACCTTGATTGTTCGGAAATGACGAAGTATGCTCCAGACTATGAACATCTAATTGAATCTGCGGCTGAAGTGCTCATAAGAGATTTTACATATTTAAAGAAGGAAGGAGTTTTTGAAAAATTTGGCATTGTGACGAAACCCAGTTCGACAGAAACGTAATTGGAACTGGAATAATATATTAACTTATTATATTATTAACATGTTATTATAATATATATGCCTTATGCCTTATGACTTACAGTTGCATTTTATTCTTAAGTTAAGTCTAAGTTCATGAATTTAATTCACGAATGCTATCTTGAAGAAATTAAATAAGATGATATTGTACTGCACTCATTGGGATATTTTTTCAGAGAAAGTGTTTTAAAAACATTTTGCACTCCATAATAATAAGCATTTCTTTTATTATTATTGCTTCAACAATAACAACTTGAAAATAAAATTACTAATGTAGTCTAAAACCACCTAAATCATTTTCATCCTCATTTACCGTGTGCACTAAAAACAAGACTAAAATCACCGAAGAATTTTTCACTTCACAAGAAGAAGAAAGGAAATGAACAATTTTGCATTCCAATTCCAAATATTTAATAATGAAAGGCAACAATGGAATTTAAATAATTAAGTAGATGTAGAAACAAAGAATTCTTAGAAGTCCCATGATTCAACAGGACCAAACAAGTAACGCAACGTTGCTCGTATTTATTCTACAAGTGCATTTTTAACTCAATCACAGTTCTTACAACTGTATCATAAAATAACACATAAAGCCATGAAAAAGAAAAAAAAAGTATCTCTAATAACAATAACAATTTTTTTGTAAGTACATCAAAAATATATTATTTTCGTTTTCAAGAGAAGACTTAAAAATGCCAGCGAAATAATAGTTATAATATTTATAAGCAGTTCTTTAGGAGAGTTACAGTTAATTATTATTATAATCGAAGGGAAACAAGTGGCAAAGAACTAGGAAAACGAAAAAAGGTAACCATCACATTTCTTCCTAAGATTTTAGACCAAGGAAAGTTGGTCTATCGATTTGTGATTGAAAGAATAATGATTTTATTGAATAATTTATAAAATAATTAACAGACTTCCCGACAATCATACTCAATTAATCCATCACAAAATATGCTTAATTTATTTTAAAATAAGCATAATAAAAATTATTTTCAAAAGCAAGTTTCAAGTACTCGTTCCTGTTTCAAGAGGAATAATTGTTTTCGCAGAGGATTTTCAAAATATGAACAAAATATTTACGTATAAATAGTTTTTTTTAAATATTTAAATTATGACAAAGTATAAATATCAACACCTATGGACCTAGTCGCTATATATCAATCATATATATATATTTAAAAGACATTGGTTATCTTCATTGTAATGAACAATACTGCTTATATTAGCACAGTTTCCACTCGTTTTCTAGAGAAGAATTTTTAGTGTTCAGGAATACATACGTAGAAAATGTTTGAAAGTTTAGTGTGAGTGATATTTATTTATGTATTTAAGGCTGTGATTTTTCATTGTCAACTGAAATGTCACATGAGACAACAGACATTTATACCGACCACACAACCAACAATAACATACATAGACGAACTCGACATTGCTTCCCATTAACCTTTTCTATAAAATTAAACGCAATGCAGAGACGTCAAAAGTATTGCAAAGAAGTACTTAAGACGACAACCGTAGTAATTCCTGAAATATTTATAGCTTTACGTACCTTAAGGTGCTTGTTCTTGTACCATCATATCTTCATTGTCCTATCTCCACACTATTTAATTAGTGCGAGAGTAATTATACTTTCCAGTAGATTTCAGAGCAATATGGCCTGTTTTAACTTCCCTATTGTTTTGGCATTAAGTTTGCATAAGTCAAAGTCGAATGTGACTCCATTCTCGACAGACCACGCGTCCTTCCCACACGCTTCCACAATATCCACAATTTCTTGGAGTTTGTCGGGGTCGTCCAGAGAGGTGATTTTTGCATGTAATTCTTTGAGTAACTTCATTTCTGCTGTGATGCTACCAGCGACGCCAGCATGACTAAATCCTCCACCGTTGCCATTTCCATTGCTGCCGTTACTTGTACCACCACCACCAGAAGATCCAGGACTGGAGTTGTTGGCTCCAATGTCACTGCTATTTAAGGCATTGTTACTACTTGTGGTTCCGTCCGAACTAACATCCGAGCTGGAGGACGAACTCGAGACTGATTCGGACCTGGAGCGAGATCTAGAGCGAGAGCTGTAGTCGTTGGAGTCTCTTCTTCGACCACGGTCACGGATACTTTCACGGGCTTCTCTGTCTTTTGATCTCTCTCTGTGTCCTCGATCCCTTCCATCAGCTCCTTTTGAACCTTTCCCAGGTTTGGAGGAGTGAGATGAACTGGTAGAGTTTACGTTTCCGTGGTGCTGGGAAGAACTCTTCGAGCTCTTTGACTTTTTCATGGGAGGAGGAGGTGGCGAGCTAGTCTCCACATAGGCAATGTCATGGTGCCCTCCTTTGGACTTAGATAATTTTGGTGGTGGTCCAGGACTTGAGGTATTTGGACTTATTGCCGAACTAATGTCTTCACAACTCACCACCTGCTTGTTTTTATTCTTGTCGCTACTTCCACTAGAGGATGCTTTTCCTTTGGATTTCTTGGGCTCTCTGTAGTCTTTTGTTGAAGAGACGGGTACCGCCTTCTCTAAAACTAGTTTTTTGCTCATTGGTGGTGTCTCGTTCCCTGAGCTTCCTCCTTTTCTCTTTTTAGTCGTGGAGGAAGCAGGAACTGAGGAGGTAGATGATTCAGAACTAGGGGGAGATGATATTGAGACAGACGCGGGACTTCTTGATTGGCTTTTCTTGGACCGTTTCCTAGGAGATTTTTTCGAAACTGGAGGAGGAGGCGGTGTAGGCACGCTCTCAGAATCGCTCTCCTCTTCAGAACTTATGGCACTGGCTACAGAGCTCTCGGAAGAGCTGTCCGACGACGAGCTTGAACTTGATATGGGGCTTAGAGGTAATTTGTCATTTCGACTCGAGGGACGTTCTCTATCTGATCCCGATCCCCCTGGGGACTTAGACTTGCCACCTTTGCCGTATGGACTTTTCTCGTGCTTACTTGATGACGATTCCCTATCAGCTTTGGAGCTCTTGTGTGACTTTGACTTGGAAGGCTTGGGCTCTACCAAATCCTCTTTAGGTTCCTTCTCCTTCGATGACTTTTTTGCTTTCTTTGGAACAGAAGTCTTTTCAGGAGGGAGCATTTTCTTCGACGGGGGCTTCTCTCCTTTCTCCCCCGACGAGGATTTCGATGACTTGGAGGAACTAGAGGATTTTGAACTTGAGGCGACAGCTTCAGGTGTGGAGGGTGATTTGGATGATTTCGATGATGATGAGGAGGATGACTTAGAAGATTTTGATGATTTCTCAGATTTTTCTGATTTGTCTTTTGGGGGCTTTTCACTTTTTTCTTTGGTATGTGATCCGTTCTTCCCGGAAACAGTGCTCCCTTGAGCCGAGGTAGAGGAACTAGCTGCCGCCGAGTTAACGCTGGAACTTGAACGTTTAATTGGAGTGCCGAACAAATTCTCAAATGAGTTCTTCGGAGATGTTTTCGATGAGCTAGCAGACTTGGAGGATTTCCCCCCACCAGAATGATGACTACTAGATGAGCTACCTGCTATTGCTTGGTATGCCTTATCACTGACATGACCCGACTTCTCTAGTATTTGTCCCCCAGCCTTGAAAAGCTTTTTAGCGAATTCGTCGCTAGGATAGTTAAAAATTAATTTCTCCTTCCGAGAAGGATTAATAGGTGGACCTGTGCTTTGCAGGAAGAGGTCATATTGAAAGTCAGCCTTTTTTGGTTCGTCTTTGTTTTTGAAAAGAATCTAGAACAAAGCAATAAAAACGGAGTCAAAACCTAAAATCAATTATTTTTTATTACCTTCACAATTTGAGTCACAATAAGCCAATTTAAACATCATATATGTTCATTGCCCCATTCTACTAAGTATTGGTCGTATATATTACCTCAATATGCAAAATGAAGCCCGCATATCCCGACTCCTTCACACAATAAGGCGGTTCCTTCACAACTGCAATAAATCGATTCCATATTTTTCAATTTAATCAAAAAATGTCAACTATCCATGTTTTTTTCAATCAATATCAGCAGAATTGATGGGAAACTATATTTTCATATCACATTTTCTTGTTTTCACCTACCTCGTCTACATTTTGGGAACGATTCATGCAAGTGAAAAATAACCCTATCCACGAAGGCCTGAATATTCCCGGAATCACCGCGGACGAACACTTCCCAATCGTGGGTGAACCCTTCCGCAGTGGGTCTCTCCCGGATAGTGGCTCTATGGCCGAGAATGAGTTCCACCAATACTTTCTGCAAAGAAAAAAAACAGAAGAAATGTTCACACGATGAAGGATAAATTATGCATTCAATTCAAGAAAGGATTAACAACAGCAGATAGACCGGGGAAAAAGGACTTGTTTCTACGCAAGCAAATAAAACGTCAACGAATCAACCTTTCTCCTATGAAAAAATTCAATCCTCTTGAATGTGACACGTCGAATTGTCTACTACTACATCAACCTCGAGAAATTTTGATCAAATACGAAACTCGTCAATCAACCATCCAATTTACTCGATCAAGATAAAAAATATCAGAATAATGTAAACGAAGACACATTTAAAAAGTAAATGCGCTTAGCAAACGTCGGCATCCTCATCACAGCCAAGAAGAAAGGAGAAAGTGGAACCCTGTGGAGAAAGTTCCATATAGTTTTCACTGCCGCTGACAAGCCAAACGCTATAGCCGTAGCTTCGTTGACGTATGGAAAATAATAACAGCTTCGAAATGCATGGTTCGTTACGTCCGCCGCTGCTACTCAGCGGACAGATCAAATCGACCGGAAAGGTATATACGGATAGATATTAGATACATACCCTCAAGCTTTTGCACAAGTTAAGTTTAAAACAAAATGTTATGCTCCTGGAGAAAGCTACGTAAAGTATTATACTTTCAGGGAAAATACTCAAGGTCACTGAAAATTCTATCAAGACTAAATCGCGAGATATAAATAAATGCGGAATTTCACCAAAGAATGAAATTAGTTCTAAATATGTACCTATTCTGTTCGTTTTAAGGAGTTGTCTTCAGTTTCAACATTCAAATCAAATGCTATAGAACGATGAACGATATGGAAAAAAGCGATAGAATCGATGCCCTTCCTTTTTTCTTTTCAGATACTTTAATAATTTTACGTGACAAGCTATTAGAATTTGTCCTATCATTAATTCCTTTCAAGTCATTCATATTCATTTTACTGGAATTAGAGTGGCTTTTATTATTAGTTTATTCTCTTATTAATGCATTTCGTTTCGCTGTATTGGAGAAAAGGGACATGAAAAAACACTTTTATAAACGACAACAACTATTTGTGTTTATTGTAACTGCTAGTCAAGTCAATTGAGTTTTAGCAAATCGCAAAATTGGTCGAGTTTGAGATGATTATTGATTTGATATTGAAAATGGGAAAAGAGGTAGGCTGTTGGGAGGGAGGGAAAGGAGGACAAATTTAATGCCATGTTTAACAAAAGCAAAAAGACAACTAGGTATAAGTATGCTTGGATTGGAATATGAATTATTATAACCTAGATAAAAAAGTATTGCGAAACGCTATCGGGCGTTTATCCGCTGTCGTTTCCAGCTTTTCTAAGCCAGCATTTATCTTGGTAGGTAAACTGAAACTGACGTGGCTGATCGTAATCAAAATGGAAGAAAAGTTAACAATTATATTATGGCAGATAGAAAATTACTCTACCCGCCCGGCTTTCTTAGGTGCGTAATATGGCATCATCGATTAGTTAAGTTAATATGTACATTGCCAAACCAATTATTAACCTACATTTTGGGACAAATGTACATACATCCTCATAAATATTGTACTGTACGTTTAGAAAGTCATATTATCATGGTTAATTACAATTTTAAGAAATTATGCGTATTCAGAAAATATATTTATATTAAAATTATGACAAGCCGCCAAAGTACATACTGTGTACAATGAGCCAAGACAATTTAAGCAATAAAATTGTTGTGCATGTTTAATTAATGTCAAAATATATTGCTTGAACAATTAAAACAATCATAATATCCTGCAAGCATTTCGCGTGCGAACAAGAATCAAATCAAGTACAATAATATTAAATGAAGGTCTTGAACATTCATTGTCAGCAACACTGTAGTCGGCAGGTGCATAAAAAATTCTAAATAAAATGAAAATGAGTCATTATCTAATTTAAAAGGGCTCATCAAACTTTAGCCCTTCGAGCTTTCCTTCCAGAAAGCCATAGAGACGCAGTGAAAAAGAAACGGCCAGCAAACCGCCCACAAACCTTAACCTTTCGGCAAGCCGCTAAAATCACAGTATTATAGACAGTAAATGATTCTGAGAGTTCAGAAAATCAGTAAATATTTCTAATGCACCTAAAGGATGGTAAATTACAGCAATTTGTATGAGTTGAACAGGCCCTAAATATATGTAATTAACTTTGCTTAAAAGAATAGCATATCATCATTACACAGCAAATGCTCACAATCATGCATTCACATTCAAGAGGATTAATTGTTAATTAGGCAACTTTAATTTTTTGAAGGTTATAATTTAAACCATCGTTAACCCAATAAGGAAAAGCAAGTGCATTGATTGTTTCATTTCAATCGGTTGGATTGACCGTAAGAAATGAGTTCGGAGTATCGCACGTTTTTAAAATGCATTGAATTGAATACAATTGAATTGAATTGATGGAAGAAATGCGGAACAAAACTTCACAATTAACTTTTTTCCTACCTCAGTTAATAAACCAGTGCTCTCCGATTTCCCCGACATCGTTTTCGATTTTTTATTACTTAACTTTCTAATTAAAAATTATAAACAAAACGTCACCATTTCCGGAGTTTGCCCTCGACGTAAACAATCCTCCAAGTTTTAAATGTTTCGTGTCAGCATCCGCAGCACCTTCTTTTTCAACAGCTCCGAAACAAACAAAAAACTTTCAAAACTACATCTTTCCCCTCCTGCACCACTACTTACTCCACTCCACCTCCAAACAAAAAAGCACGTTGTCCACCCCAAACCAACAACATTTACGGTTTATTCAACGACCGTCTTTAACCTTAAAAGTAATAATAATAATAATCTCACAACAACAAGCAGTCTAGTTTACTCAAAAATTTTACAACTCTGAGATTGTATCAAGTATAATAGCGGTATATCCGCGATATTATTGTCGTGCAAAATGTGCAATCAAAAATTTATTAAAATGCACCAAAACAAACTATATGAACTAGAGCATCTCAATCTCTTCGCTCAAGCGTATTCTCTTTCATTTTTTTTTATTCCTCTTCTTCTCCATAATAATAATAATATTTGTTAGTTCAGTCGTTCAGTTCATATCATCATCAGCTTTTTCCCCGACAAGCGATGAGCATAAAAAAGCAGGCAAGTCGCAAGTCGCTCTTCTCTCCAAAAAAAATTATTTTCAATGCTCCAATTCAATGCAATCCAAACAACAACAAGACAAGCAAAAAAAGGTGAAGTGTAGTGTAGGAAAGCTGAAAAACTCAAACTTTTCAGTTTTGCCTCTTCTTCTTCTCTCACTTTTGATATTGTACATCATCAATATCAATATCAACAAAAAAAACTTGTATAGTATGAATGAGTCTTCTTGACTTGAGTGGATTGGATTTTTGTGAAGAAGAAGGAAAAAAAAGATTCACGATAGTGTAGTAATATGAATGTTTCTTGAAGAAAATGATGAAGATTTTATGAAGATCATCACATCACATGAAAATGTATGTAAAAGCCGAGAGAGCCGTGAGTGAGTTGAGTGAGTCCGTGTCCGTGAGCATAAAACATGCACGTTAAGTATATGTACATTGTTGTACATTTTGAAGCCGAACGAAGAAGCTCATATCACGCCACGAGATCGAGAAAAAAAAGATTTTTTGGATGGGGAAGTGAAGTAAAGTAGCAAGTGAAGTATATGGATGGACGGACGGATAGAAAAAGATATTTAGAGAGAAGATGGACAACCTAAAAAAAGAGGGCTGAGTGAGTGAGAGAGAGAAGAGTGCATTGCATATTGCATTGCAATATAAGAAGTTTATTAGAAGATTTCATTTTAGATTTTTCCTTCGGGGAAGTGGATTGGATTGGATGGAGAGAGAGACCTCTGTTTGTTTGGATATAGTTTTGGGGAGAAGGCCGCGCTGTTTTTGTGGATAAACTTGGTTGCTCTCAACTCAACTAACCTCAAGCGAAAAAACCAATAATAATATTTTGTGAAATGTCCAAAAAAAACTGTGACCATTTATCACAGTCCATGGTCCACAAATACAGACCGTGAACAATGGGAATGTCCATGTTTTACCTCATGCATAATAGGACGCGAGATGCCTAATTCATGTGTATCCGTCTTGGTCTTGTCGTATCAAATCTATTTTTTGACATTGTCTTTTTCCATGCCTTCAGGCGAGAAGACTTAACTTTTAGATACTTCAGGTGAGAAGGAAGGATGTTAGAATATGGCTTATGTGACTGAAGGCGAATGATGAACATGTTTGCATTTTTGTTGAATTTTGCATAATTTAGAATTTTATTTGTAGAAAATAAGAATGGACATGGGTGGTTAATTTTAAGTGAGGTAGGTTTCCTCGCGTCGCTCTTCTTGGTAAGGATATTGCAGAACTCAGGATATATGCTTGCGTCTTCTTCCCATGACACAGAATTTATTAGAGGGAACGGGGGCTTATTTTTTCAGTAGGATGTCTGTAGAATAAATTAGGAATACAAATTAGAAATGGAAAATGTAACCAAGAAATACTTTATTTGAATAGATATTTTTATCATATTTGGCTTCATGGCTCCTCTACGATCATATGTATATGATCATATGATAACATCATCCTAATCATGACGCTCTGGTTCTAGTTGGGTGGATATGGGCTTTTGACACCTCGAGACTCGAGACAAATTATGATGGTCCATGGTCCCGATAGACTGCATCATTTTATCTTCGTTTTAGTTTGCTTATTACTCAGAAAAGATATGGAAGAGGAAGCGTTGCATTAGTAGGCTGAATATTTTGTTATGTAAAAAAGATGTAAATGATGCAGGTGGTGAGAGGTTGTGAGAGTGAGAACTGGATCGATTACTTTTCAAACGAAAATTGGCGGAGATTATATTAGATATTATTAGCTACAATAAACTCATAATTTGTTCCCTCCTAGACGGCAAATTCATAAAAATCACAAGAATTCTTTCATTTGCCAAGCCGATTCATGCCATGAAAACTAAATCCATCTTTCAGCTAATAAGGGACAACCGGTATAATTCTCCTAAAAATCTGTTCTGAGCAGCGCCAGCGCTCAGTTAATTAGCCAAAGCATCATCATCGCTTATTATGATGAATGCCTTATATACCATGATTTTAATTGATGTCGCATCCGTTTGCTTAAAAAATCATTCATTTCATGACATGACCAAGTCAAAGCTAGTAGTAAAGTCTATCTACAGAAGTAGTTTTGGATTCACATGTTGCTCAGCTTCGGTTTTTTTTGTTTTAGGCAAGGTAATAAGTAGGGATAAGACAGTTACCTAACTATATATTCTACAGATTAGCTATTTTTGCAAGACTGACTGGCTGAATGAACTTTGTGAAATGCAATTTTTTATAGCTGGTTTTAACTTTACAGGCCACACCAAGATCAAACTACCCCATGGCATTTTCATGCACACACGCTTGAATCGCTTGATACAGAATACAGAAAATTATTATGATACTCTTGACTTGAATTTTTTTGCTGTCTTTTCTTCATCCGGCCAACCAATAAGTTGCATTTCTGCTTTTTGAACGCATGTGGTGGTGGTCGTGGCTGTGCATGTGATGGATGGATAGATAAAATGAAAACTGACTTCTCAATGAAATGAGTGTATGTACAAGGTGCCGGCTCTTGACTATAATGGCAAGTGTTCCACGTAATTTTGCGCAAAGTTTATAAGTTTCATTTGATTTCCAAGCCCTTGTGATAGGTTGCAATATTGCGTAGTCAGTATTTTAAATTTTAATTAAAATGAGTTCCTCGGTAGTGCCAGTAAAAATCGGAATAATCGGTGGGTCCGGTCTTGATGACCCCGATATTTTAGAAAATCGCCGGGAAGAGTTTGTGGAGACCATTTACGGAAAACCATCAGACGCCCTGATTCACGGCACCATTAAAGGAATAAATTGTGTTCTTTTAGCCCGTCACGGAAGAAAGCATGATATTTCTCCCTCAAATGTTAACTACAGGTATTAGAGACATGTTTTTCCTTGTCATCATTGTCAATATCATTCATTGCATTGCTATTGATTTGCACTTTCTTTTTGAACTCATTCGCATGCCACATTTGTCGACACCTTTATTGACAGGACTAACAAACGCGAGCAAACTTTTCATGATGGAAAGACGCCGGGAGCGCCCAAAGGGATTTTGCATATACCAATGCATGAACCCTACAGCAAGGGATTGAGGAAGTTGTTGAGCGAGGCTGCCACAGATTTGAACATTCCTCATCATCCGTCCGGTACAGTTGTCGTGAGTAAGTAATAAAAATTAGTTAAAAATAAAAATCCGTAAACTGCTCCACCTGGTTACTCGTTGAGATCAAACCCCAATAAATGTCATTGTCATGTTTTCATGCATTTTGCAGTTGAGGGACCAAGGTTTTCCAGCAGGGCCGAGAGCAATATGTACCGTTCATTTGGAGCTCATTTAGTCAATATGACCAATATACCGGAAGTTGTTCTAGCAAAAGAAGCTGGTATCTTGTATGCTGCAGTGGCAATGGTGATTTCATAATTTACTACATTCTCTCGCTTAATATTTTATTGAATTGAATGATTCATGAATATGAATATGAATGATAATAATATACAAATGCAATAAAAACATGGATTTTGCTTGTATACATAGGCTACTGATTATGATTGCTGGAGGGATACCGGAGAAAAGGTTTCCGTTGAACATGTCCTCCACACATTCCGTGAAAATGCGAATAAAGTCACAAAGCTTTTCCTGGAAGTTGTTCCCAGGATTGCCAAGGCGGACTGGTCAGAAGAAACTGGAGAGTTAATGGTAATCAATCATCCAAATTGTGAAATTATATTTATCACATATCACATTTCCCTAAACTGTGAGCCTAAATTATAGAATTCGCATTTTCTTCGCAGGGTATGATTGCCAGTGCTGTTATGTAAATGGGCAATTTGATGTTTCAAATGATGCCAAATCAACAGTTCTTCCATTTTCCTGTATTTCCTTTCTCACACGTCGTGAATTTTTAAAAGATTTGTTAAAAACAGATATGTATTAATGTTATCGAGTTATGCTCGTTTCCTTTCAATTTTAAACGTGTGTTCACCAAAGTCATAGCTTAAAAATATTTATGAAAAAGAACATGCTTTATTGCAAAAAGTGTTTCCAAAAAGAAAAATAAATTAAAATCTGAAAATATAATGATTAATTCAATTGTAATTAGAGTAATGAACAAAAAAGGTCAGTCATTGTCACTGTCGTCATCCGTTAAAGCACCTTGTAGACTAGTCATAATGTCGAAATGCTGAAGATTTCGTGAAGAAGGGTCGGGCAGTAAAAAATGAATAAATTGTTTCTAAAGTACGCTTAATGTCCTTGTCCTGAGTATGTTAAGAATTTGTCGTTTCGTCCTGGCCTGTCATGTGGATCAGTCAGTAAGTGGTCAGGTCACTCGGAAACCCTCGTTAAATCCGTGCAAAAGTCGCATCGTAGGTCACGATTTTGTCCTCATTTTGTAACGTCTACTTAAAATTTATCTTGAACTTTTCGGCGATTCGAAAATGCTGAGCATTTTACATTTTAACCGAGTACAGGAAGTGTTGTCAGATTTCCCTTCAGCCTCCGTCTTGTTCAGCAAAGAGAATCCTTTGAAAATTCTTTTGGTGATGGGACTTTCTTCAGGAAGGAAATTCAGAGCCCTGTCAATGTCAATTGATAATAAAAATCATTAGAATTTGGCTTCGCTAGAAGAACTGATTCTCAAAAATATTAACATGTACTTCCTTACTTTTCCATCCATTCTCGTGCTTTCCTCTTTTGACTCATCCTTGAAATTTCACAAGATATCCTTTCGATGCACTCATCACTTGACATGACACGTTCAAAGACTCCTGTGGCCAATTTCCTCGCTTCAGTGAAGCTTTCCGTTAAACTTCTTTGGTTCGGGATTGTGACAACCGGGACAGGGAGAAGGAGGATGGGAAGGAGGAGAAGAAGAAGCAAGGGAATTAAGAGGGGAAGGAGAAGTGGGAAAATCAACGGAAACAGGATGGGAATTACAATGGGGAACAGCACAGAAGCCAATCCCTTTAGACCTTTAAGACCCAACAGTCCAATGAGACCGGCCAATCCCCCCAATCCAGAACCACTGCCATCTTCGCCAGTTGTGTCATAGTCATTAGTGCTGACTCCATAAGCTTAAGTTATAAAACAAAGAGAAATATCAATACTAAAATCAAATTAAACTTGGAATCAAATGACAATTACTACTAAATATAATACTTGAAAGACTTACAATCCTGTCTCGAATAGCACCTCATATTTCCGTTGCCAAGGTACGTACATCGCTTATTATTTCCTCCTGGCACTCCATACATGTTTCCCCTGGAGGAATCCTGCATAGGATATGTCTCGTAGTAATAGACATGTTGATTTGGGGCACTATGAACCACGGGTTGTTGAGCTGCTCCCTGACTCAAGAGAGGATCTTGCTGATGATCCGTTCCCAAAACAGGAGTGTTGCTAGTTTCCCCAGAAACACTTTTCACCGTTAAATCCGGATAAGAATAACTTTGTGTTGATGCTTGGTAATCTTTGTAATTGGAATAGTGACTACTAAAGGAGTTCTCCACTTTGGCATGTGCGAGAGAAGCGCCGATAAGAAAAATTAGATGGAGCTTCATTGCTCCGGATATTATTGGGCCGACTTCCCTCATCGATAAAGCAATCTCATGAGAGAAGATAGGGTAATACCGAACTGGCTTGCTTGGCGATGAGATACCGTTTAATTCGCCTCTGTAAACTTTTTTGTAGATTTATAGTCCCTGCAAAGTTCCTGGTGTCCACACTGACTGAGGGGTAAGTATCGCGAGGAATATGTGGGTGATCAGGTCAAGAGGTATGAAGATTTTCACAAGCATGATTAGCTTGCGGAGAATGATGTTTTGGCAAGTATTGAGAATGGAATTTCTAGGATCGGTTTTCAAGTGCCTGTCATTTTCTTTCAGAAATATGAAGTGGCTCGCGTGAAAAAGAAATGATGATGGTGATCAAATGATAAAATCGTTATGTATGAGAAAGTTCTTTGAGACGAGCCCTTAAATATCCGTTTTCAGTGAGCGAGGTGTTTATATGAGCTACTTCCATCAAATAGGAACGCATGGATGGATGCTGCTTGTTCTACTACGGATATAGACATGACATTCCATTAGCGTTTGTTGACTTTGAACTTGACTCGTCATTGTTTTGACAATGATTTGCATTTTTTCAGAAGAGAAGTGAAAATAATGCATAGCAAATGGAGTATGTATTTAACGTCAAAATATTTTCTTAGCATTCCCCGATTCCTCTTTATGCATATTTGCGAGTGCCTATTTTAAAATATATACATGATAATTGATCAAATTACAGCTGGGACGTAAATAAAACCATGAACCGATATATTTAGATTTGATGGCCAACTAAGGTACATTTTATGTTATAGTCGTGATCTCTTTTGTGTTTAACCGCTCAAATTAATTCATATTGTAGTTTGACTTGTTTAATTAGATAACTTCCATTTTAATTCCTTATAGTTGACGAATTTACATTTTCATACATTTTCCTTAATTTTAATGTTCAGAACGTTAATATCTCTAGCACATATTATACGAAAACCTTATGAATATATATACGACAGCGATAGGAGACCAATCGGGCGTTCTCTGCTCTTATGATAAATCATCATCATCAAAAATATCTCCGAAATCTAGGAACAATGAGCATGAAAAATTGATAAATAGGTAATAGATAGTAAATATATGACACCTATTCATACATACAAAAATCAAAGTTTCTTCTTACCATTGTAGAAATCGGCATGTATCCCTTCGCGGTTGGTGTCGACAATCAAGCCAGCTCCGACCTGCAAATATAAATAATATAATTAATTATACATCCAGATTTTTAAAACTTCGCATTGTTACCTTTACCATTTACATTTATTAATCATATTTCATCATGCATTCAGAGTTAAAACAAGTAAACTCGGCCTAGGAGACTTACATCCTCATCCATGTAGGTTCCGACACCTTCGGGAAACATTTCATCGACAACCGCTTGGGGCTTCATGTTCTACGTTAATCAGGAAATGACAGAGACAAGTCCAATGAAGGTTTACCTCGATTTCTGAAATGGACATTTAAGAAATTAAGAATCATAATTGATTACATACGCACTATTTCTTACTTAACAATACAAAAGCTGGTCTTAACTCCTCACATCTCCGATCCAAATAAATAATAATTCGTCTTCCATTATTAAATTTGTTTTTCGTGTTTATTACCTGCCGAGTCCCAAATTTATCGAGTAGTTCAAATTTCGAATTAATCGCTTCCAAAATAAACTACTTTAAATTACACTGAAGCTCGATTTGAAAATTTTTTAACTGCTCAACATTAACAAACTTTAGATTACTATTTTTTTAAAGAGCACTGTCTATATGTCTCAGCAAATCATCTGTGTTTTTTTTCTCCCAGAGACACACATGACGAGCAAGCAAAACACAAAGCAAAGCTAAAAAAGTCAGCAGCATGCAGCATAGAATGCAGAACAGAACGAATGTAAAAGCATTTCTGTCCAA
>JAHZNI010003198.1:0-15961 GCA_027744415.1 Seira ritae | reverse complement strand
ATCATCATCCTGCACAAAATATAAACTTATTTTTTGTTCTTGCTGAGCTGTGCAGACTAAATGTCCCATCGCATATCGAGCTCATCTAAAAATCCGCAGATCTTTCCTCATTCAGAGAGTGCCAAATATCTATACGCTTTTTCGGTGGAAAGCGGAATATAATTCGGGAGTCTTGACGGAAGTGTTCGGATTTCGGATAGATTTCTTGTCCAGGTATGTCGACAAAGCATATTAATTTTTACAAAGCATATTGCTACATTCATTCTCCACGAGGTCATGCGGGTGGTGTCCTTCTCCCCATACGTATGAGAAAAAAATAATTCTATAGAAAAAAATTCCAGTTCATGAGATAAACAAGGGAAATATAGGAATGTCCTCATGAAAGCATAGATTTCTCATGGGCTATGGGCTTATTCCGTACGATTAAGTTTTGGAAATTATAGCTCTTGGCTACTGTATTCAGAGCTTTCTACATACATATATTACGTTCGCGTTCGGGGAAAACAATTTTGCGCGTGGGTATACGTAATAGCAGATCATAATCGAGTGAATCATCATCTCACCATCATCGTCGTTTTAGACTCGGAGAGAGAAAGAAGCATCTAGAAGAATTACGCCTTTTAGGTTCCAGTTTCCGTTAATTAGTTACGTATTTGGAATATTTCTGGAAGGTTACATCAAATTTAAAAATTCAGAAAGGGCGATCAGGAAATTATATTCAGGAAGAAAAAGTTCGTACGTCCAAGAGGTCACATTTTGTAAGGTGCGATAAAAGCAGGGGCTTGCATATTATGCCCGTATTGAGGTTGGCCCAGACGCCAACGACTCCACTGGTCTATCGAGGCAACAATCTCGCCCATTCTGGTGTCAATCCTGGCCTCAGAGGTGCTCTGGCTCCGAACTTCTGCTCGGCTTGGGGGGAACAAGGAGGAGGCTCTTACTCCTGATGCTCCTTCTGTGAAACTGAAGGGAGCTGTTTTGGGGAAAATGAAGGAGCCAAGCTGACATCCCCTACACGACTCTTCAAAAATTACAAAATTCTCGTAGCATTTCTTTATCTCATCCATAAAGAGGCAACGATAAGCCATAGGGATATCGACCCCATTCTCGGCACAAATTACTTCAAAGCACTCGCCCCAAACATTGAAGCATCAGTATTATTATAGCACATCATCACCACCTCCGTCACCGCAGTTATCGCTAGTATCGACTACTACCATATCTGTATTAAAGGGGGAAAAGACACCTCCGGTTGGAGACATCCGCCACAACTGCAATACTCACTTCAATCGAGTTGATATTTATTTTTTTCTCTGACATTTATTCTTCACCAGTGATTCATATTTTACGAGTACCTGTGAAACTGTGAAAACCCAAAGAAGAGGATGAGTATGAGTGAGCGTAGCGACTCGGACTTGGAGTACACGAGTGGGAGCAGCGAGAACGGAGATCATGATCATGACATGAGTCTACCATCCAGCGTTTTGGATAGCGATCCCGAGTACACCTCGGATGGGGAAAGAGCCTCCTCCACGGGTGGCGATGACTTCACGGATGAGTCCAACACCAGCCTGGGCGACGCCATGAAGAAGGAAGAGATTGACACTGTGGACCCGAATGGGAACCCCATGAAGAGTGACGACGAGCAATCCAACGACTCCAAGAGCAGCAATGACTTCTACTTCGAAGGAGTGGAGAAACTTTTGGAGGTCTGGTTCGCTCGCATTGATGGGAAAATCGGTGAGAGTTGCAGTTTGAGGAAGATTCCAAGGTAAGCATTAAGTTTTTTTATTGTAAGATAATCAGATTCAATTAGTAATTTTCCATTAGATAGGCTTGGGTTGTGGAACATTCATAAAAGGATTGTTTTTGCATATGAAAGGAAAGTGAAAATTTTGCCCGTTTTTTGTTCATTTATTGTCATGTCATGTTCAGCGTCAGCAGTATAATTCAGCAAGAAAGAAAAACATGCAACGTGGAAGGTGGAAGGAAGGAGCCGGCTACGAAACATGATCTTTTTTATGATGGCGAAAAAACGATGGCAGGGGCAATAAGCCGTTGATAAAAGCAATAGTAGCACAGAAATAATATCACTTGTATTCTTGTATGCTGAAGTATGCAGTCATAAAGGTCCTATTTACTTCAACTCTTATCTCTTACACTAGGCCAGGCTCGAGTCTTATGTTGCAAATTGCAGCTCATTTTTTCTGGCTCGCAACAAGCAAGTCATTAGAAATCTTAGAAAAGATGTTTTGCAAGCAAGTTCATACATTTCTCCTGTTTCAGCACCTGGTTCATGATCGCGACAAGAATACATGATTCTGATTTCTACACTTCTCTTAGCCGGAGTTTGAGAGCAAGGATATGGATACAGTGATGAAATTGAATTGAATGGTACATTCCTTTCTCGAAGAAAAGATTGACTATTGCCCTTCGGGAGGGTTGAGCGATTTTTTGTTCAGTAAAAGAAATGGGTTTCGCAAAAAACCTTTCTCACTTTGCTTGCCATTCCTTCTGTTCTCGTAATGAAGCAAAGCAAATGATGCAATTTTCGAAGACAAACAGAAAATCTCATGGCTTATCCCAGAAATCGAAATCTCATTTTGCAATATGTACTTGAATGGCCTTTACATATGAACAGAACAGATTTGCATTTTTCGCATTGCCCTATTGTGTTTGGATAAGAAATATAGTATTCTATACTTTCGCTGCATTTCTGTTCCAAGCTCTAAATTTCAAAGTAAATAGCATTTCTAGATTTAGAAGTTTAAAATGCGAGGACACGAGTGTGACATGCGACAAGTTAAGGCTAAAGTTGTCATTAAATGTTACAAAGGGAACTGCTTTGAAATGTAGGTCGCACATGCAATAAATCTGGCAATGTAATTTATCCTCTTTTAAAAAAAGTTTCCATTGCTGCATTGCAGTTTTATTTGGTCCAGTATTAGTTAGTGTAACTTAGCTCATGGCATGGCTTTTGTATGACTTTATGACTGACTTGACCCACTCCACTCTAAAAATCATGTAAATGAGAGCTTTCTCTTGAATTTACAGGTACCAACTGGAAGAGATGCTGAAACTTGTCCACTGTGAGATCATCGACTCAGTTTCAAATGACGAGATTGACTCTTACGTCCTCAGGTAGAGAAAATATTTTTAAGAACTTACTTCCCGTGTTTATCTTCTTTTTCGTCTCTTTCTCAATCATGTTTACTTCAGCTTTACAATTACCACTTTTGAGTCCAAAAATGTTTACGAAAACATGGCTATTTTTAGATCTTTTGTTGTGCTTATCATACATACTTACATTTCTACCTAAAATAGCAGTTATCGATCGACATGCAGTCCCACTCCCAATGCGTGTTTTTCAGAGAACATCATTGGGATGGGAAGTTTAAGTCATCTTATATAGGTTCTTAGATAGTCTCTAGCTCAACGATTTTCCTTGTGCATGTTTCCTAGAGCAAGCTCCTCTCGTTCATGAATATAAAAATGTTATAAAGTTATTATGACAAGAGATTCCGTCTTCGAAGATAAGTGTAAACGTGGTGATAGGCCAAAAATGTGATAAGGAATTTCATAATGAATGGGCACCTATTCATAAAATTCTTTTTCTTGGAGGTGTTATCAAAAGCTCGTAAAAGTCGAAGCATTGAGGACATTGACGCAAAAGCATTTAGGTAGGATTCATTTCATTACACTCGTTTAGGAATCAGTAAACCAATATGAAGCCATGCCAGCCATTTATCATGTTTACGTAGGCAATTCCATGCAAAGTTTAATATGCTTTAAAATCAAAGCTTTGCGGTTGAATATTTTTCCTGCTGAACAATCGGCACCGTACGTACATCGGTTAGCTGAATTTGGTATTTTATCGCAATAGGCCGCGATTTTCCAGTTTGTTACTCGTTCTAGGAAGCGGAACCATTGATTTGATACCATAAAATCATGCTATAAAATTTATTAGATAGGCAGTGAAGGTGGGTGGCTATCGCTACACTAATGTAAGAAAATAGCTAATGCTAAGGTGCTTCATAGAAAAGCGATTTTGCGAAAAGAACACTTTTTAAGAGCTTAAGTTTATACCCAAGAATTACGAGTTATGTTTTCTAACCTGACAATATTCCTCTTTTACCTTGCCGGCTCTTGAAAGTTGTTTGATTTATAAATTACTTTTTTCGAAAATCTTACTGTAGCTTATCTACCTACATGTTTCATATTACCCCTTTCGCTGTCGCGTGCAAAATGTAGAATGAAAAAGACATATAGGAATTAATTTGGCAAGGATTATTGTTTTGAAGAGAAAATTTACACTTGTCATATTATTACGTAGCATTTCACTGGAAAAATATGATATTCCTTTTAAAAATGAAACCTGATCCTTAAAGTACATAAACATCTAATCCTATAAGCAATGTTAACTTTGCAAAAACATAGCCATTTGTGAAATGAATTGCCTTTAGTTTAATTCTTCTTATTTTTGACGTATCTTGCTAATCCCATGAAAAAGAGCTTAGTTGGAATGAATTACTTCTTGTTTCCAGCTTAAATATTAACCCTTAAGCACGTGCTTTACAGATGCAAGTTGGCAATGCAGCGCGAAATCATGGCTAGATTCAGTTAGATTTGCAAAAACCAAATAACTTGCCATCCATTTCATTTCATTGCACAACATCTGCACCGGCGCCTAGCTTAGTATTTTTAGCAATACAAATGTACTCAAATCCGCATAATTGCAAACAGGATTAATTCAGTCATGAAGTCATAAATAAAGAAGCTTATACTACGTCTTCGAATGAGATTTAGGTAGATACGATGGCGAGGGGAGGAAATTCCACTTGAGTACTTCTGCTTTACAAACGAAACGAGAATGAGAGGAGCTGCCCGTGTATACATGTAACTCTACTTGGAGGAGCGATATAATATTTAGACTTATATTCCAAGGTCATCCTGTGAAATCGATGGGAGGAAGTACATTTCTGTAAAGAACTGATATACTTTTAAGCTAAACACTAACGCATAAGGCATCCCAATGACGTAGTTATTTCACCGAACTAACAAAACTGACGCGAGAATTTTTTTCTTTACTCGTACGGACGGTCAAATGCATTTCCCAAGGGCATTAGGGGAAGAAGGTAAGGTTAATCCCAATTAGGCTTAGTGTTCTCTTCCCGTTCTCAGATCTCTAAGAGTGACGTAGAGTAGTGAGTGCTTTCTAATTACTATGCCACCAAGTGTCACGATGGCGAATAAAAATCTCATTTTCAGCCAGTGAAAATATTTTCAGAGTGAACTTTTCTTCTACTTTTTTGTAGTGAAAAACATTTGATATTTTGTTTCTGCTCAAGTACATGATTTTGTTTTTTAGTGGTACCACATGTGTCGTGTCTCATTCTTGTTCCAGGCGGAGCACATCAATAGAAAAAGTAGAGAGTTTGTGTAAAAAATTTGAGAATGAGAGAGAGAGAGAGTGCATGATTCAAAGTGACCACTTGACCACCAAAAAGGCCAATGTGATCAGATCAGAACAGTGAGATGAGAGGCCCGTGAGTTACGTGACCTCAGGGGTTCATCGAGCAGCCAAGAGCCATTGCCACAACATCTCCTCAGCCAATTGGGCAATATGGGTGCTGCCAATGACGTGTCATTGTCAGTGCCCCGACAAAGTATGAATTCTATCAAAATGAATTGACAATCCCCATCACAAAAAATAAATATCTGCTACAGATATTATACGCTTTCTCCTCTCTCAACATTCACATTAATTAAATTTTAAAGAGAAACTTTAGAAAGTCATTTTTCAATTTCAAAATCTTTTTGGAATGATTTTTTTCCTTTCGATTTCTTAACTTTGTGAATGAGTGAGGAGGGAGCGCCCCCCCTGTGGTGGTGTGGGGAGCGGGGCTCTTATGGAGGGACGGGTGCCTTTGACCGGTCACCCTCTGGGGAGCTGCCCCCAGGCTCTATGTGGTACGGTAGCAATACCTGTGGATGTCCTGGAACTACCCTGATTGCCTGCCTACACAAAGGTCAACTCTCCAACGAAAAACTCTTTTCAAGAAAAAATATTCAATTTTTTTCTTTGAAACAAAAGCCAGTCAAAAAATATCTGAAACGGATGAGTTGAGTTGATACTTTACATTCTTCTGAAAAAACTTTCTCCTTGTTGATTCTCTTCACAAAAGAGAGAATTAAATACATATTATCGTGGGTGTTGTGTAACAAATCTTTTTACCGTGGGCAGGAACTAAGGGTGTTACCCCTCGCTTTACCCACCGGTGCGGTGGATAAAATATAAATATATTTACACTTTGCGCTTTTACTATATCTAGATATTTTAAGATAATTCAATATTTATTACCGTAGCTTAGTCTTTGTGTTTTAATCCATTTCAAAAGAACAGCAGTAAAATTGCAATTTGCGATTGCTAAGCATAAACACTTTGACTGGGAGATAGACAGGATACAAGTTGGTTATTCCCTGAATTCGTTATCAAAATATTACAAATCAGGATCTTTACCTTTTTAGTCCACTTCACTAATTTCGGTAAAGCTTTTCAATCAATCCATTTCATACGTGTGCATTATGTTAGATTTTGGATTTACTAGGTAAAGCGTCCATTCATTCTGATACAAATTAATTCTTTATCGGAGCTGTGTTCTCCTTCCCAACCTGTCTATTCCCAGTTTTGGGGTGAAATGAAACAAAAAATATGAAAAGCGATTTAGAATTAAGAGTAATGCGCGATATAACTGTCCAGACTCAAATATGAACTAATCCAGCTTTATCTCGTTTTGTGTCTATCTGTTCCTCTTGTGACGGAGTAGTGAGAGCAGCCTGTTTGTGTCTCAGCGTCGTCTCATTCTCAAGACATGTGGAACAACCACACCTCTTCAATGTCTAAAGTTTCTCTGGACTCTTGTGAAGGACTACACCGGCTTCGACTGCATTGAGGTGGGTGGAGATGGACAAATAAAGAAGCTTGTTGACCTTTGACCTTGTCTAATCTTATTTGTTTCTCTATCTCCATTTTGTTCTCAGGATGTGTACTACTCACACAAGAACTACAAGCGACCCCACATGCAAAAGCTTCCCTATCGCAAGTTCGATAATGAAGTTCAAATTCTGGATGAGTTTTTCCATGGCCGGGGTCACAGTCATGGCTCACACTCTGGAGGATCTGCGTATTGCCTTGGGAGCATGAACCGGGATTGTTGGTATCTCTACACCTACCACGCGCCCATTTCCCAGCAGCTCAACAAAGGAGGCTTGAATGGCGGTGGACATCGGTTCAATAACAACAACTTGAACTACCACCATCACCACCGCCAACTGGGGCAGCTGAACAATCACCATGGGGGTAGACGGAACCATCACCATCATCAGAGGGGAGGAAGTGGACGCGCTAATAATAAGAGCTCTCATCTGCACAACCAGCAAAATCTCCCTCTGTTTCTCTCCCAGTCTTCGGTGATGACCATGAGCCCCAATGCAGTGATGATGATGATGGAGCCTGACCAGACTTTGGAGATTTTGATGAGCGAGTTGGATCAAAATATTATGCAAATTTTTACCCAGAAGCAGTGCAAATCTGCTGAGGAAGCTACTTTGGTTAGGGGACATAGACAGTGTTAAAGATTAAGTAAGCTAGCTTGAATCAGTGATTGAAAAGTCAGAATGATTATTTTTTGGTCTGCAGAAATCGGGTATTCATCGTATCATCCCCGGAATGGTCATCAATGACCACTTGTTTGAGCCGTGTGGCTATTCCATGAATGGAATCATCAAGGATGTAAGTTCCTTAATTATGGCTCCTTTGAAATATACATTATATTTATGAGTCTTGTTAGCATAAATAGTACTTGATTGAAATGCTGAATGCAAAATTATAATTGAACTTGAATGGCTTATATTATTATGCTCTTTCGCTTTCGTTTTCCAATACGCTTGCGTTTTGCTGAATCATTGGGCGGAATTGTATTTGCAGCCGATGCGGTCTAAAAATAAAAATGTAAGCTTTGACGAATTTTATTATGGGGAATAATTGATCATGTAATTTGTGTTCGGGTCAATTGATTGCACTTTAAATGCCCTTAGCTTTAAAA
The DNA here is from genome assembly GCA_027744415.1 of Seira ritae. Classification (NCBI taxonomy): domain Eukaryota; kingdom Metazoa; phylum Arthropoda; class Collembola; order Entomobryomorpha; family Entomobryidae; genus Seira; species Seira ritae. The sequence continues at coordinate 7,856 of JAHZNI010003198.1, read as the reverse complement.
AGTTTAATCACATTCTTTGCGAACAAAGTAAGGAACAATATATGAAAATTTAAATGTTTGTGTCATCCTTCTAAAAAATTAAGAATAATATTTTCCCCGTTACAGGCCAGCAGGGGCTATCAAGCTCATCAGGAGATGAATGGAATGGCAGCAATAAAAGATCAGTGGCTTCGCATGGACAACCAGTTCTGTCGCTTGGAAAAGAACGATCTCACCTACGCCATGTATACAAAATTCCCCAGCTGAGGGTTCAGGATCTTTCCGGAACGACCTCCACCGCCACCTGCACCTCCACCCGGCTTCTATTTTGGCATTTGATCTTTTCTTTTCCGGATTCCTTTCCAAATTTCTATCTCGTACATTCTTGAGACAAAGTCTTGAAAGTGACTTTTTGGCAATCTTTAAAAATATAAAGTTTTTTGTTCCTTTGATTTTCTCTTTTTTATTCATGGATCTGGGATTTTCTTTTTACGAAAAACAAACATGTACATAAAGATTAAAAGATTTTTAAAATGGTGATGTTAGTTATTTTAAGAGACATTTAAGAGTTCTATTTTAGCTTATGAAATTTTAACTTTCATAATTTATTTCGTGGGATTATTTTAATATTTAGTGATTGCTATTACTTACTTATTTGAATATATGTGCGTATTTAGATATATTATGTATTCATACGTGATATTTTTATTCTTCAGATTAAAGTAATTTAATTTCTAGAGTGATGTAAAATCAATATAGGAGTTATATAAAATACTATTAAGTCTAATAATCAATCATATTTGTGGCGAGGATGATGTAGTAGGTATCAACCAAATAAAATGAGTAGAAAATTCTTAGCACACCTTTCCTTGTTTTTGCTCATAATTTTAAGTTCATGTTGTCCGACACGTGATTAATTTTGTAGTTTGGATCATTCAAAATTTCCAAATTATGCGCGACAAGATGTCCCCATTAGATATAGCGTCCCTGGCTCTATTACTCAAAATGGGTGTGTTCTATTACTATGGTTTCCAAAGCTTCGACTTTATTTCTTCCCAATACCTCGAAAGAGATCCCCCATATTGGCTATCTTCACCTTTTTACATGTATGTATTTAAGTATTCTACAGCATCATTAATTTCGTTTTGTAATTAACTTGCCTTAACAGGAAAGACTGTATTCGCCTAACATTCCATCTATTTTGGGTTACATGCGAGCTCTATATAACCTCGGCACAAACTTTCCCTGCATGATATTTTCCCTAAAAAAAATTATCCAGCTATTAAATGAAACAGAGAAACTTATTCCAAACTTGAAAAATGTCCATTTCTGGAAAGGATCATTTCATGAGTCCTAAAGGATACGAAGATCCACACGGGCGTTCCTCGCCGCATTGGGTGAAGATTTCTCTTCAGGCTCCACACTATTCTTTCTTGTCGTGTTCCCTACCTGACACCTGGAAAATCTTTGCAGTCCTGCTTGAAACCTTCATCGACACTTTAAGAATGTACCAATTTTGTGGATCATTTCTACTCACAAGTCACATTTGGATTTGCTTCATGCACACCATCAAAAACGCGATTGTCTTGCGATCCTTCAGAGTAAAAATCTTATCAATGAAAAAGGATGTTATGATCTATAAGAAATTTTTAATTCTAACAACGGTGTTAAATGGAACTTACGGAACGTTTCTTGCGCAGCTGACCTAACTATGGATAGCATAGGTCTGCATACAATGAAGATACGGTTCCTGGTTGACGTAATTTGGATTATTTTTTCCAGTTCAGATCAGTCCTCATTTCATAAATGATCATATCATAGATCATATATAATTATACATTTTTAAATCATATATAATTAAAAAATTCGTTTGAAATTAAAATTACTTATTCATCTTATCAATCATAAAGTTGTACTTGCTAAGCATGCTTAATAAGATCGAATATATGGTTTAATTTAAACACAATGAATTAGGTTGGTAAAAGCACGCATCTTTGGAGCTTATTACATACATATACTATACTTTTACACATGAGCATGCAAAAAATAGGTATTCTTCATTTATCCTTCCAACTTACTTGAGCCTTCCAAATCTAAAATCCTCATTTATCCCTTTCATGATGATATTATTTCTTTAACAAATTAAACTTCATATTGAATTCAGTTGAATCAAGAAATGACATGCAATTAAATTGCATCTTGTCAGGCATAATACTATAGTAGACATTTGGATTGCGTTTTGTGCAAACAATTACCTTGTAAATATACTAATTAAGTATAACTGCTTATATACTTGCTCCTTACAAGCTGCATGATTTTGTCTATTTGCAGGATATGACTTCTGATGAACGAATAAAGCTTATTCGTTATAAGCACAGGGACGGCTTATCAAACAGTTGGAGCCAATTGCCAACTGTTCGCAATATGCAAGCAGTATGAATGGAGAGACGCTGAAACTAATTAATTAATAAACTAGTTTCACACATGAGTGCATTCGAGCCAAAACAAACAATACTAGACTAGCTATATAGTTATGATCGATAGAAAAAGGATATCGATTTTATGTATTGTATTTTAATTGCTTGTAATAAAAACCTGAATTAAGATTGCAAACTTTACATTTAAAATCACTGGAAATGTGTCCTTGGATTTAGAAAAAATCTTCGAATGCGCGAACCTGACGCAATCCTATGGTCAATGGTACATGGCACACATGTCTCCATTCACACTACGAAACTTCTAAAACAGCTCGATTGCTACTTTGAAGCTGTAATAATACGTGCAACGATGAACATAGGCGATAAGAACATTTACGTATTATGGAAGACGCCCATTCATTCATCCACTCCACAGAAGCCAAATTTTTTGAAGAGTCTGTCGGACTTTTAAAAACTATGGATGCGTGCAAAGATTTACTGCACAAAGCAGGAAAAGTTATACATATGTTAATCTGGGGTCACTGAAGCATGCATACTTCATCCCTGTAAGCACATATGTGCGAAAAAGGATAAAGTAGTTTGAAACAAGACCAATTAAATGAACATCAAACATAATAGTGATAGCAGCAAAAGAAGCGTTGGGTCATAAAATGCTGCCTTTTACCAAAGCATTACAATATTTAGTTTGCCATTCATCGCTGCGAGTTCGAATGGTAGAGGTTCAGGTTGCAAAACGCTTGGAAGCTTATATAAAGTCTGGATAGCTTTTCTGGAAAGATCGGTGCATAAATTATTTACCCTTTGTGCTTTATTGGAGTGCAGTCCCTGGAAAATTTGCTAGTCAAAATGAAAAAGGTTTTCATTAAAAAATGTGTATCAAATCAAATATTTTAGACAGTTTAGGAATAATTTGAAAATTTACATTTATTGCAATCCTCTGGTTCCTAGTTCATCTTTGCTGTGCTTTGCATAGCAATCGTTGCTGACGCACAACAGGCCCAGGACCAAAGCAATCCCAACTCCCAACAATCCTCTAAAGAAGCCTTCGTTCCATCTCCACAGGACAAGAGTTCCATATCATCTTCCACTCCATCCGCAATGCAAAATCCCCAACCTAATCTTTATCGATCCATTTCTACACCTAGTGTCTCATCTCCCGAATCCCAGGTTCCTCGAAAAGGACGGACACCCCAAGCTCCAATATTCCAAGCCATATCGTTCCCAGCGCCGCAAGCTTTCCAATCTGTATCACTCCCAGCATCTCAGGCTCCCATATTTCAACCAATATCTCTTGCCTCAAATCCAGGTCCTCGTCCCCAAGTAGCCGTCCAGACACCGGTCGCTGCAGCTCCAACCATAGCAGCAGTTCCAGTAGAACCCGAGCCTTTTGATCCATTTCCAAGATACCACTATGGCTACGCCGTTTCTGATCCTGCGACTGGCAATGCTCATAGTGCGACGGAGTCGCGTGACGGTCCGGCGGTCAAAGGACAGTATTCCGTTGTAGACCCAGATGGATTTCTGCGTGTTGTGAGCTACATTGCTGATGATGCTGGATTCAGAGCTACAGTTGAAAGACGTCCTGTCGCACGGGCCGTGGTTGCTCCATCCCCACCGCGACAAGTTGCTGTTGCTGCTTAAATTATTTATTTAAAATGTATGATACACTTAATAATGATGTTTTCACTTATTGTGGAAAAATAAAAGTTGATAAAAAATGACAAATGCTATACATATTTTGTATTCTCGTGCAAACTGGGGCATCGTGAGATTGAAAAACTTTGTTCATGTTATGAAATTGGCAATGATTTGATTATAACTGTTTACAGAATGCAATTATAATACTGGGAAGAAATGCAGTGCTATTTTTGCGGATATCGAAAAATTATTGGAATTTGAATAAATAAGCTATTTAATAGTAAGCTTGCATGTAGCCATCACATAAGTTTGTTTCTTCAGGCTTTTGCTTCTTCTGTTTGCTTCAAAAATAGGCCAAACATAAATTGCAGCGTTTCTTTTCCAACTTTTCTCATGTCACCATTATTTTGTGACAGGAAAAAAGATGAAGGAGGTAAACATGTCATCGGCGTAATTTGAAAGTGGCCCATTGCTGTCACACAATAATAATATTTCGCTTGACTTATTTTCTCTCTTTTTGTTTCGCATTATTGATCGCCAAAACGCCTTTGATTTGGAACGAAACCATAATGAATTCGGTATTGTAATGGTTGCTTCTAAATGCAATAGGAAAATCGTCGGAAGCATGAAATGAAATGATACCTATGACGTGAAAATAGAAATAATGTTTCTTAGTTTGGTGGCTTGGCATGTTTCCCACTTTCACTGATTGCGAATTGCAATATTTGTAATTCGATGGTCGACATCATGGTGAGTGGTGGAGATAAAAAGGACCCCTCTGGTTTTTCTTCGTCTTCACTCTCGACTGGGGTTCCTCTCAAGATTTTCTGAAATATTGCCCAGACTTGAAAGATGGGGGAAAGTGATAACAACTCGATTTTTCTAAAACTACCAAACGTATCTCTGGAGGGCGATGAGATAGCATGTAGTGAAAGTGCCTTCTTGCCATTTGAAATGGCGGATGAACAGGAAGAGCCTAAAGAGGATGAGGAAAGGCATCATCGCCCTGTACAGAAAGGGTCCCCAAATGGTTTTCACTCATAATACTATGATATTCTTGAACTCCAATTGGCCACTTACTTTTACAAGTAAATATTAAATTTTGTGTAGATTTACAACATCTGTACACGTTTCTAAAGCAACTCACTCCAGTCACTCGTCCAAATAACCTAAGACCTCGTGAAACCATTCCGCGTTCAAGACCACGTCCTACCTTACAAAGGCATGAAGGAAACAACAAATCTGTCAAAAATGCGTTTTCAGAGGATGCAGATTTGTTCAGTTTGACTGACTATGGAACGGTAAGGAGGAAAAAGTTAATTTTTATTCATTTATTATTGCTTACACTGAATGAAAATTTATACAATCGCATATTATTTTTAAGTCGCATCCTGTCTCCGAGTTTGGTTTTGAGGATGACTACAACAGATGTCAAAAGGTGAAACGAGAAACGTTGAAGATTTCATCCATTAATTTGTACCAATCCATTTTGCCATCATCTTTCTTTAGAGGACGACGGAGACAAAAGTGACTTCATGCGTTCTCGTTAGAGTAAATTCAAAGATTTTCGTTGTGATCGCTTTAATGAATGCTTAGTTTTTTTAAGTTTTGGTCATCAGACAATTTTTAGATTAGTAATTTATCAGTGAAGTTTTCCTGTTATATATACATCCGATATCTTAAAGGTTGCATTTTTAATATACTCTGCAATGCACTCTGTTGGTGCTTTTTTGTTGCTGTAGGAAAAATTGCTATGCTGGTCCTCCCTTGTTTCAAAATTACTCGCAACCTTGAACACTTTGTCACAAAACGTATCATGTGGCCAAATGTATTTGCAAACTTATTTATTTAAAGGAATAAATAACAAAAATGAAATGCTTGAATGACTTGATATTTACAAGCACCTGTGGTGCGTTAAGCAAAAAAAACAGTGTTTGATCCTTAAACTTAGAACATCAAATATTTGTATTCGTATTTACTGAAGGCTAGTTTCATGTTTAATATTTTATCAATTTGTTGGGCGACACCTGCGAAATTCTGCAAAACTACGATTAAAAAATTCAGTTCAATATGATCCAGCAAAGGAAAAGTGGCAATATTTCTAAAATGCTAGCGCAAAAATATTTGTCCATATTGATTTACATGCTTTTAGCTGAGGTTCCACCTACAGCGACGAGTTCACCTTTAACTTTTACTCAACTCATCACAATTCATGAAAGTTGTTCCATGACCTATTACGACTTCATCAATGACTCCTGTTCGAATCACCAACCTGACAATATAGTTCTTGAAAAGTTGAGGGATTTAAAAAATCCCAAGATGCCCCATATATTCTTTAAAGTAACCTCGCTTAACTGGACGAGCAATCAAACTATTCATCCAATAAGTGCCATCCGTTACAAATACTCCCATTGCATCGTTCACATCTTTGATGCTCACAAAGTAGAAACATTTACTTATTCACGAAACAATAATGAACCTTCTCCGCATTATACATGGGTACTGTCCCAGGAAACTCCAGAATTCAATCAGCTAATTTTTCTTGATTTGCCCACTCCAGTCATTTTCATAGAGATAGTGGAATTTATCCGAGTCGATCTCCTTTGCATTTTCTGTCAAAGCCCTGACAATCGTCGAATTTTTATCCCAGACACGGTAAAATCTATTAAAATACAATGGAATGAATTACACAGAAATGTGGAGAAAATTTGGGTGATATTGGAGAATTACCAAAGAAGACATTTCACCTACGCTCCGTTTCTGAACGCAAAAGGCCAGCCTTGTACGCAGTATGAAGGATTAGTTATAAATGCAAACACTTGCGCTTTAATTTTGACCAGTTTCAAAATGAACTTTACTTTAGAGCGTCGCTCCATTGAACCTGCACACGGAGCCGTATTCCACAGCGCTGTGGTAACAAAAGGCAATTTGCTTTATAGGAAGCAAGTGAGAAAGCAGTGGACCCCACACGGAGTTCGTAGTACCCCTTGTACTTTCATCGTAATTTACGACGAAGACTTGGTAAGGAGCAGCCACGAGGGTATATTGAAGCCATTTGGAGCAAAACTTTGGATTTTAATTAGCATCATAAGCTTATTAACAACCTTAATCATTTACCAAAACAACTATAATCAAGTGGTCACCACTACTGAATATTTGATGCTTTTCAAGCGTCTTGGAAACCTTTGGATCAATTTAGTCGTACTTTTGATAGACCATGGAGCAAATACAGCTATATTCTCCAGAATTAAAGGATCCACAATAATGGCTTGGTTTCTATGGAGTATATTTTGTATGGTGATATCTCAAGCATACAGGGCATTCCTGTTTTCGTCATTGTCCACACCGCCACAACCGTTGAATGTTCCGAAAACTTTGGAGGAATTGCTGGACAGTGAAATTTTACTAGGAACGAAATCCCAAGACGAAAAAGGCAACGATACGCATTCGTCTTTAGTGTCCGGTGTCCTTCCCGACGTTATTGATCGGAACCCCGTCTTCAAGAAATTGCATGCATCCCTTGTCTGGTTTTCTGACGATATAGAACGATTTATCCATTTGGCTACGGAATATTCTATAGGGATTGTCAACAAAAATAGAATAGCAAAAATACCTAAACAGTTTGCAATTATCGATTCTAGTGATCACACTGATATCGTAAAGACAACTTTGGAAATGTTCACGACAAAGTGGATATCCAAACCGAAAGCAGTTGACCACTTTGCTTACTGGGATTTTTGGACGGTGTATGGAAACTACTTGAGCCCATTTATCATTCACTCAGTTGCTCAAGTGTATGAG
>JAHZNI010003197.1:0-16684 GCA_027744415.1 Seira ritae | reverse complement strand
AAAGCAGCCCTGTTTGAGGATTCTAACTCTAACCTTAAAGAGTGTCAGCATAATAATCTAATATAGGAACACCTATGGTACACCGGAAATGTGAAATACATTGCATTTCAAATAAAATTGTTTGGGCTTCTAATAATCGAGAGAATCATGTCTTACTCAACATCCTCGAAACAGGTACTCTATCAGCGAATTCTCAACGTATATAACTGAAGCATAAAATTTTAACAATGGTAATTATTAATAATAATGCATACATATTACACAGTGAGTGTCATAATATTATCGCAAAAATGATATACATACTAAGAAATAGCAAAAAGAGTATCCAAATACAATATATACTATTTATTTTATCAAACGACGAATATCCATACCCATCATGATATGATCATGGTTACGAGGTTGAAAATGGAATCAATTTTTTACTATGATAAATCTATTCAAATACATATTACATAATCACTGTAGAATTCATCGTTCGATAATCTCTTCTAACAATGCTTTACACAATTCACATTTGTGTGCTTCAAGTATTTTTGGAGAAACATGAAAGAAATAACCTAAGTGTAACCTTAAATGTCAGAAAACAATCAATATTTTGTTTTGATGCGTTTTAAGGCCTAGATTGATGTTGTATTGAAACAATTTTACTATTGCATATCAGCGCAGCAGATAAAATCAAGATATTTTTCCTAACTACATCCTATTTTGTCCTCTTTCTGTAACGTATGAGAACTGTTTCTGATACCTTTTTAAGTTTAAGTCTGGTTTAAGTGTGCGATTTTACAAATGATCTAAACCCAGAAAGCTTATTGTTTTTGCTCATTTTGAACCGTTTTGTAACGTAGGTAATAATGGTTTCCTTCATGAGTCCTTTTGAGATTTTTTCTTCAAATATGTCGTAAAGCGTTATAATTTCCTCCTTTTCTTGTCTATTGCGTCTTTGAGGATTATTGACTAAGTTGTGATAGTAACTTTTTCAATGCAGATCAGAAGATTAATGATTATTGTCATTGTCCACTTGGCATGATTTACACTGTGGGGTGGTTTCCTTCCGTGGCGATGTTTTTAGGCGTATAATACGACGGGATTCTGAGTAGACAGGGATTTTCCGTTACTGGCAGTAAATTACTTGTCTTGGTTGAATAAGCTTTTTAAAATGAAGATGTTGAATGTTTTTTACGTGGATCTATTTTTCAACTTAAAATAAATACATTATAATATGAAAAGTGAAGTCTTTAATGACGTTTACGTTGTGTAATAAACAAGTTTTATGTTCTGTAATGAAACTTTGATGAAAAATAAATATTTGTTTCAGCATAAATCTAATTCAATTCTAATCGGCTAAATGATTTACTCATAAAAGACATCGTTGATTTCCTGTTGGCTTGGTTCCGGTCTAAATGATTTTGATGGAATCTTCAATCTTTTCTAGCATAATGGAAATATACAAATAAGATTTTAGTCACAAAAACCAGAAGTATAGTCAATGCACTAAGGGTTATGGGGCAAGCTAATACTTGTTTTATGAAATACAATATACAATGCCTATTTTACTCAACAAAGAAAGGCAATTCATTACGTTTAAAGATTTTAAACTGTCTATGACAATAAATTCATCGTCGCGGGATTGAACATTATTATAATCTTTTGCGTGTCTCTAGTCTCTATTGCATATTTTGTTCATATTCATATTACCATCAGTACTCATGTTCAAGTTTCATAACTATGTATTTCGCTTCAATTACCTATGTGAGCAGGTGTCGACTGTCGACATTGTCTTTTTTCTAAACTGTTAACATTATCTCGTGCTTGCTAAAAAACCATTTTCAACTTTTGGCTTCCAAGATCCACTGCTCAAATTCCAAATGAAATTCTATATTACATGAGAAATGAAATGACATGTTTTCAGAGTTGTATTTCTTACTATGTAACTAAACTACAAGATTACAGATCGAGATCACCAAGCCAAAAGTTAAAAGAAATTAACAGATTCTAGCAACATGTCATGAAAAATTCTACGATCTTTACCATTCTTATTCTTGTTGTCCAACTACTGTCCAAGCCAAGCCACAAACAAAACAATTAGCCTAATTAGTTTAACTACTGCATTGCATCTACAATCTAGGTAGTATATCCATAATCCATACTCCATAACGATCTTCGCCCCTCTCTGCCGTTGCCATTGTTCCATGATTTCAGAACACAATTATTTTTCTCTTCAAGCTCGTCGTCGTGCCATATCAACCTGCATACGTAAGGTTAACTGTTTCATTTTCTTAAATCTCGAATGACGCAAAACACATTAATTGTTTCCTCATCTCATCGCATCTTGCACAGAGAGAAGACCTGTCTGCATAGTCCAAATCACACGAAAGCCATGCAACAATACCAAAATGAAATCATGATTCATGGATCACATATCGTCATCATATCATCACTCTCAATCCTCACATTTACGCATCCCAATCCCATCTAAAAGAAACCTTCATGTCGAATAATATTTGCCATGATGATCCACATCGAATATATTCATCCATTCTATTTTTTCAACCTGTGTAATCGTAATTACGGTTCAGTGAATTCATCTTCATGATTACAATATGATTCATCATTTAATCTCGCTATGTCCAAGGTATCCTATTACCACCTTTATATTATACCAGGTAAAAAAATAAATAGCAAAAAATACGTAAATTATTTTTACTCTTGCTCAGCAAAGTACAAAAGCACAAGCCAACAATAAAAAGAATTTTTTTTTCTCTACATTTTTTGTATACCTGCTGAATTTTTCCTAGTTTGTTCAATACACTTGTATAGGCACTGTACATTGTATATTATTGTAGTAGTACGGCCACAGCCACATTTATTCCACACAGCAAATTCCAATCCACCTCACGTTGTTCAGCCATAGCCATAGACTTTTTTAGGGCTAGGCTAGGCATCATCCACAGAGCTTTAATCCATCCTCCAAACAACAACGTAAAGTAAAAAAATATCCTTAAAAAAGAGTTAACATGTGTGATGTGTGCTCATAATGGTCTTCTCGCTCTTTCTTGTGCTTTTTTTTGTCTCCCTCATTCAATTCATCACATCACATTTTCTTATTTTCCAAATACGAGGATTGCTATTGCCATTGCTATTGCTGCTGCTGGTGGTATGGTGGTTGTGATTTTGTGATGTGATGATGAAAGATTTTTTAAGTTGATTCATTCGCTCACTTTTTTTAACCCTTTCAGTCTCTTCTTGTTTATATTTATTTTATTTATTTATATTTGACGAAGATTATAGAAAAAATTATCCAAAGAGCAGCAGCGTAGGATTATAATATACCATACCAGAACCAGAAATCTGAGAATTTTATTTTTGGTCTGCGACAAAAAAAATAATGAAAACAACGTGTCGTGTTCGTTTTCATCCTTAGTCAATCATACGCAAGAGAAATATTTTACTGTGACTTTTGCGTATTGTTTCTTCCTACAAGACTACTCCGCCTCCACTACTGACTACTCCTTAGGCATTATTACGGTGATTTGATTAGATTAGGTGTTAGGTGACGACGATTGCGAAGTTATTTTTATCAGATTCGACTTTCAAGTAGCTTTTAGCATTTCCAAGGTTTTTTATAAGAGAAAGAGGCTGTCGCATTTTCTAAATGATTATGTAAACAGGTTAAGGCTATTATTCTAATTCTTTTTTCTGTTCTTTCACAATCGCAATTCCTCTTTTACGATTACGCTCCATTAAAAGAATTTGACATTAGCTGTCTGAGTTAGGAGAGAAAAGCCCCGAGGGAGAAAAAATAGATTTTGACGAGGGGATCAAGCGATTAAAATTTTTTATCAGTGAGAACGAACAAGAGATAAAAAAGGTGGCATATCACTTACGCAATCATTGGAGTAATCACCGACAGACTCACTTGATTTCGATTGGTGTAGTAAAGTAGCTTAAATCGAGTACAATAATTAGAAATATGCAAAAGGTAAGTTTTTTCACTTCTTTTAAATTAAAATCTGGATCTTATGTGTAAAATTATGAGAAAATTTTCATTAATTTGACTTTAGATGGCCAGTAAGGTTGCAGTTTGGTTGTAGACGTGTGCTCCAAAGTTAATTGCCATGTGGAGACTGGGGAATAAGACAGGAGGGTTTCGACTCATCCGCAACAACCGCTCATCGAGTTAAGTTTTTTTCCGCGTACAGACCTGAAGACCTCCCCAGCATATCTGCGATTTTCATTGTATGGGGGAAATGGATGAATTCTCCGATTTTCAAATGGCTGTGCACAAGCCCTCCCCGAGTTTAGTGAATGTTGGCTTACCCTACAAGAATGGAGTTCCTTCAGGAGGAAAGGGAGGGACGGTGAGGTTCTCTGACACGAGTCCAGTCCATTCTCTATCGAGTCACCATAATAGTACCAATAATACTAAAAGCAAGGCTGATTTTGTCCGCTCACAACAAATATCATCGATAATACCCCCGCCAGTCGCACCGCCAGTCCAAAAGTGTGGGGCAAATGTGGGAAGTAGATTGGCAAATTATGATCTTGGACTGTCAGGTCCTCCTACGACTACAAATGGATTCCAAGTGAGTAATGGAGGCGGTGGTGGTAGCAACTTAGGCAACATCATGGGGCTTTCTTCAAAGACAATCAATAATCCGAGTCGAAACAACAATCAAGACTTACTGATCGGCGAGGAGGATAAGTATTCTGCTCTGAGGATGCTTATCGAAACTGATATCGAGAGTAGCCCTAGTATCTTCGAAAATACGGCGGTGGGTTCAGATCCTCAAGTCAATAACCTTCAGATTCATTCGAATAACACGGATACGAAGACAGCTAACAATACAACATCAACACCATCGCCATTTCCTTCTGTCAAGGGTAACAACTCCAACATAAGCTTTGAAGACATGAATCATTCCAGTTCTTTTATGAACACTAATCTCATGAGTGCCTTGCAAATATCGACGACTTTGGATCAAGACTCGCCCGTCGCAACCAGCAGTCAAGACTCTTCGTCTGATTTTGGAGATTTCCAGTCCTTCACTGGATTCACACCGGGGGAAAGCAAGCCAAACGGACTTCAACCTCAAATACAAACGCAGCCCCAACCTTCCGATTTCTCTGAAATGGATTTAGGATTTAGTGGCTTCTTGGGCAATTGTCAGTCCTTCCCCGCTCCGTCAACACTACCCCCTCCCGCGTTACCTTCCCTCCAGAAACAAGATGACACTTCAGGAATGAATTCGGATATTTATGAAAATGGATGCGATGATAGTGACGGCGAATTTGGAGATTTTGTTAGCGTGGAGCCCACTCCCGCATCTGAACCGCCGGTAACGATCCCCCCTTCAAATCCTGTTCCTGCACCCACAACGAATCACTACAAATTTGATCTCTCTTCCTTACCACAAACTGGAACTACTTCTCCGTTTAAGCAACCTAAACACGATTTTCAAAACAGAACAAAGACTTTCACAAACAATCTCCCCAGCGCAACTGCAAAGGACGACTTTCAGCTGAACTTGTCTCCTAAACAGAAATACCCTTCCAAGCAGAAATTCACTGAAGATGATATAAACAACATCGTCTTGGGACAGGGACTTGACTGGGAATCTTCAGCTGTAGGAATGGACGCCATAAAGTCTGCAAACTCTCAGCAAATACCTTCCTTTTTTCCTCCTGTGACTCCATCCAGCTTCATTCGGACTTCCCTTATTAGGAATGACGAAGTCACAGACATCGACCCGACCAAATGGAACCAATCCGTTTGTGAAGACGTGAATAACGATGGTGCACTTGATTTTAATACCTTCGATCGAAAAGACTTCTCTTCCGTAAATGGAAAATCCAAGTTTCTCGACGTGTCTCCTGAAACGAGATCCATCGCAAGCCTGGATTTGGGCAGTTACGTTACCGTAGATTATCCTGAGAACGGGAATGGTGCTAGCGGCCCCAACAACAATAATTATAACAATAACAACAGTAGCAAGCCATGTGATCAACCTGCTCTTGTCCAAAATAATAATCATCACCAAAATTATGCGAAATCGAGTGGACAACCCGTCACATCACCGATTACTGCTCTGATTACTTCTGAGGATGCCGCCTTTGACGACTATGACAAGTATCAATGTTTTCGAGATGAGTGCGAGAGCGTAAGTACATTTGATTTGGAATCGTTGAACCCTGCAATAAATTTTAACTGCAATTTAAAATAAATAATTTTGGCTGCAGGAAAAGGAGCGATACTGTACGGAGTGGACCCGGTGTTTGGAAGCTTGCAAGGCTATGATTTCTAACGCGTTTTCCGTGTTCAATAGTGTTTCAACTAGTGAAGTTATCAGAGAACTTGTGTCTGACGAGAAGGGTTACGCGTATGTGATAAGTAAGTTGGTTATCTATTTTTTCTGATATCCAAGCATTTTTAGCATTTTCACTCTTCCACTTTCATGTTCAGTAGTAATGGATAATGAAGATAAGTAATTTTTGACATTTTCGCTTGTAAGAATTTGATAATTAAATCTCGTTGCACAAATTGCATTGTCATGTCAATGTTTTAAACAATGAGATTGAGAGAATCGTTTCTAAAAACGTATTTTGATAAATCGATGCTACACATAAACTTTTAATAGATCTATAATTTCCCAACAAAATGATACTAGCATCACAAACTAGACACTGATTTTTTAGTTATTTTGGAATGTCTAAATGTTTAAATGTCTTTTTTATTTCTCTTAAGATATTTCGGAAATATATAGAATATCTCAACGAATTCAAAAGTCTGCAGAGAAGGTCGGTGTTCAGACGAAAGTGGCTTCTGTTTGTGTGGAAATCAAGAATCTGTGGGAGACACTGTCAGCGTTTCTGCTTGGAACTTGTGTTTCGGTATGAATGTTTTAATTATTGATAATCTGTGAAAGCCGTGGTCACTTGTGTCTATGTACCTTAATATATATTTTTTACTGAACAGAGTGAAATATGTAAAGACATCGAGGACGAGTCTGGCACGGAGCCTCTTGAATCTCTTCCATCTTGTGGCGTGTGCTTATGTGATGTGGATACATCTCAATCCAGCCAGTTCTTAGACTACGGTGGAAAAATCTATCACTGCAAATGTGCTAATTTCTGGGTAAACGAAGTAGACGCAATCCTGCCTTCACTTTCCTTCGTCCCTAGTGTCGCAAGTAAGCAGCAGCAGCACCAAATCTCAAAACTCGATAAGAATAACATTCTATGAATGGTTTTGTTTCGCGGTCATGTTTTCCGAGTACTTCGTCAAGCTAAAAAACTGAAAGAAATCCTTAAAATACTAAACTTAAGTGAGTATTTTTCAAATAAGTCTTAAGAACTAATAGAAATCGAAGATTCGCATATATGCCTTTATCTCAATATGTTTCGCATCGTCGCCTACTACATACGTTTTAAATTTTTGGATTGGAAAACTGAAAAAAAATAAATAAATATATATTCAAGCATTGCATCAAGAAAATCTTAGTTTATTTAACTTTTGTCCAAGTTCATTTTCAATTTCGGTTGCTCATCTCATCAGCATCATCACCCCATCGGATCCCCATTGAAACACCTACTGTATTTGTGTGGCATGCTCATATCATTTTAAGTCAAAGATGACATGTTTGAGTAAATAAATGATCGCATCACCTCACATTATGATCACCACGATAACTGCACTCATATAGTCTCTTATTTTATTCCTGTTGAAATGCTTTTTTCATACTTGCATTTCTGATTATCGTCTTATTGACAAACAAAAAAAAAGAAAATCCAGCCTGAGCACTGGCCTCCATGAGCCTGTAGGCATAGGAGCTTGAATGAATGGAACCCAAGGTATATCAGTGGCTGGGCTAGGTAAGTTAATGGGGCTACCTGAGAAAATCCTGGAATTACAGCTTCTATGGATGAAATACAAACACTTGAGTCAAGTTTTCATCGTTTGACAGCATCAGTTCTAAAAAATCGAAAATTTTGTATTCGAACTGTACATATGACCCGTGTTTTATGCTCTCATCTTATGTAGAAGTGATTGGTTTTTGTAAAAAAATGTTTCATTGATTTCTTTGGCCTATTAATAACTTGCTTGCGACATATATGGTGTTCGAGAAAACAAGACTTAAGACACAGTAACACTGATGTGACAAAGTAATGTCGCTGATATCCTTTTTATTTCCCTTTTTACGAAAAGCGAAGCAAGAAAAAATCCTCTTGGATTGTTTACTTTGCTGATCTTCGCACTCGTTTCATTCCATCTTTATGTCCATTTTCAAATGCAAACTCATTGTCAGTATTTAGACTGCTATTTTGCACTCATGATTTTCATTTTCCATCTCCGCTATCTCTAAGCTGGATCTCATCAAAACCACAAATACTTATGTAACGATAATTACAGCAGAAATATATTCTATGAGGATTCAGAATTGATTTGATGCCATGCAAATACAAGAAGAAATAAATGCATGCTGCAGAATTTTCTTGGGAACAAATTAAAAACAATATGTTATGCCATATTAATACACATATCGTTCCATGTTTTAAACATATTTTACTAGCGACCACGATCACATTTAATTCCTTCTTGTATTAGTAAAATCTTTCGAAATATTCGTGATTCTATTCTATCGTTCAAGTGACCTGGGCTGAGCTAGATTGTTTGGCTTGTGTTGTGTGTATCTGGAATTCAAGAAAAAAGGATATGACATTGGTACGAGTTCCTCTGCTTTTAGGTGAGCAAGGTATAAGAAGCCGTGGAAGAAGTGAGGACTACGACATTTTTCAAGAAGCAAACCACCCCAGCTTCAGCAACTTCCACTGCAATCCAATCGAGGAGCGGAGCGAGAGAGAACGAGAGTGAGTGCGGTGCGGTGTGTCTCTGCATCTGGAAATTATCATTGCCATTTCGTATCACCATTATACCCATCACCATAAATATCATCCCTTTCTCCGTTTTCTCCAGGAGAAGAGCGAACACCTTTTTCCCCCTTGTGCTTCTTCGCCTGTCTAACTAAGCAGCAGCGATGCGATTGTTACTCAAGTTTCACCTCGACTCTCCACTCGCTCACTCACCTTCTTCAACTTGGAAAGTGAACATCACACGATTTCAGCTTGGTCCTGTTTAATTTCACATCATTGAAGGCAGTGATGCGGTAGTGTTTGCCCCAAGTTTTAATTCTCATCCTTAAAATCCAAGTACAATCGACTTCATATAAACCGTTTTGTTTCCCCATTTTTGAAATTTATTGAACAAATAATAACACGAGTGAGTTTAAAAAATGCGAGCTGGTCTTGAAACAACAGATCTGAGCTACAGGTAGCTTCTGCGGCTTTCCACATTTTTTGTCCCAAATGGCCCCACAACTCACAGCATAGCAGTGGCGAACAATACACGAGTGAATAATTAGCCTATTTTTAAGGACTTCTTTTTGTCGTGAATCATTTATCTGTTTTTAAGCATGTATCAGTCAGTCACATCTCCTGGATGAGATCCCATGAGGATCCTTAATGAATCTGTCTCAGCGTAGATTGTAGATGTGTGGTCTGACTTGACAGTTTCCTTTGATCTTGGTAGACCATAGAGTTTAACTAATTTCATATTAACTATAAGTTTATCATTTTACTTTGCTTTGAACTCTTGAAAACAACAAACTCGTTTAGTTCCCTTTCCTGTTTTTATCATTAAATAAAAATAATACGTGAGACAAAAAAACTCGACTCAGCAATACACATACCAGAGCAATCAAAAGTAGGACGGAAGTAAATATGACTGGAAGCATCCCCGGAAGATCTGATCTATTCGAAGGTGAGAAAAATATTCATTTTTTCAATCGAGGAAAGTTTTAGTTGTAAGTTCTTTCACTTTATTTCACAATGCCCCACAAACCAAGCTTCAGGTATGCGTTAGGTAAAAGTTATGAACAGGAATTTCCTTTCGCCTCTAATCAAGCATTTCCTTTCCTATCTTGATGAAAATGTACCTTCCTGCTTTAGGACATCAAAGAACGTGAGTTTTTATCGCTAATTTTTTTGCTAATTCACATGAGTAATGTTCTGTTTGTCATTATCGAAATTAAATCAAGTGAAAGTTAATGGTAATTGGGAAGATTGCCGGATCTCACGGGGTGCTATGTACTTTGTTGTAAACAATCTGTTCGATTTTACTCCTTAAAAATTCTCAAAAGGGGAAATTAGGAACATCCATAGACGGCTCTTCTCCAAGGTTAGGCTTATTAGAAGGTGTCGCCATATTAAAAAGTAGTAACATCTGTAGCATGTGTAAATAGGTACATCTTGTTGTTGTAATGCATACGATATGCTATCGACATGGGCTAATTTTGATGATGATGCAAACTATCGTTTTTCGAACATAATTGGTTCAATGAGCTTCCTGGAATGAATATTAAAAAGTAGACACGACAAGACCTGGCATGAGTCTAGTAGATGAAGCTGAGAAACTTTCTTCTTCTTCTTCTTCTTCATTCCCTCGATGCCTAATTTAATTGATGAGGAGTAGAATCAGTATCGGTGACTGTGTTTGAGTTGTTGTCATAACATCGTAATTTTTCATTTCCACTTCTGCCATGTCATGACCCGATCCGATCGCGTTGCTCACATAATGGTTCTACTCGGAGTAAGGTGAGATGATGAAGCAAGCTCCAAGGTTGTTTCTTGATGCCACTTCATTGTTAAAATGTGTATAGTTCGTTATGTTCATGCATCTTGCTCGTGGCCTCTAGACATACTGATGTCATTTCCTGCCAAAGGAAAAAGAAAACTTTCTCGCCTTCAATTCAATTTTTCCCTTGTTTTCTAAGACATTGCTCCCATTTTGATTCTCCCACACTCATTTATTGATAAAATAATAAGTTTCTTTGGCGAACATAGATTATTCATGCGTAGTAGCACATATGTATGTATTTTGTTCGATGTTGTATGTTTTGCAAACTTTGGCAATCAACTTGCATGCAATTGTTATTTCCCAAGTGGAGTGGTTTCACTTGACAAAGAACATTTGTATGTTAAAGTTAAAATGTCTAATCATGTAATGTCTTATCCTTTTATTTAAGGAATTTCAAACTGATCTCAATTTTCCGACCCAAGAACAATGCTAAGTTCAACTGGGACCAGTGATGGGAGTAGTGCGGAGAGCATTGCGCAGCAAGACGTGAATAACGTCTCCCAACGGCTGACCAGTAAACACAATAATGACAATAATTCGTCGGTGGCAAGTGAGTGTAATACAGCAACAAAGCCGGCAGCCGCCACGCTCACAATTGCCCTTGCAAACGATGGAAGCGATTGCAATGCTTAAATTAGTTGGAAGTTTTCTCTTAAAAAACAGGCCGCCGTTTGAACTGATTTTCTAGGGATAGTCGTGGGTTTTTGCCTGGGTTTCTCAGGCAGGTATAAACTGGATATTTTTCTTGTTTAATAAATTTTTAAAGGACCCAAGCCTTCTTTAAATCAACGACAGTGTAAAATACTAACATTATCTCACGTTGTCCCAAATACGAAATCAATTTTAGTTTTCTTTGAACACATATTCTAAATCTTATTTCGCACAAAATATTTAGATTTAAATCAGAGATGCCCACCAGTTTTAAGTCCAAACACGGGGTAAAAACCGTGTCCGTGACTTTGTCTTTTATGGCATCATGGTAAACCTGTGACAGCATTTTCTTTTCCAATCTTTATACTCACTTACAAGGTTTCGCCAAGGAAAGAACTTGACTTTTACTCGAAGCCAGGTGTGATATTGGTTCAAGACGAGTGGAAAAAGAGCCATTCGCCTTTGTCGATCACATCATATCAAAGAAAAAATAATATGATAAAATGATAATACAAATGCATCATCATCTTTTGTACCTAGATATCCCTTATATACATACATATATATTTTGAATAGATATGTATCATTGACATTGCCCATGTCATTCGGAGATTACGTGACAGAAAGTTCGAAGCTGCAGCAAGCTCTGGCCTAGCTTGGCCTGTCATCATTATTTCTTCCATGATTTGAAAAGTCATTATGGATTTTTGCAGACATAAAAAGTCACGTAGACGGAATGATTGTGCCGTTCCTCCTTGCGGAAACGTAGGCCTTCGTCTTTTGTTAAAATTTGACGTTGCGTGAGAACGTGAAAATGTGTATCATACCGTCCCACCAAGCTCACCAGTACACAATCTTTTGGATACGCTTGTATATCTCGAATAAATAGAATTGGTATTTTGTGCGTATCATCAGACTCATTTTTTTATTCGTGGACACCACAGGAACGCATCAGAGAGTCTCAATTCGTTCACTTATTCATTCATTTATGCGATCCAGTCGAAATCAGGGAAAGTCTACTTGGGATGGATTGGCCAATTTTTTCTTCGTAGCAAAATAAGTATGAGACTCCTTCTTGGCATGGCTCTTCATTCAAATCTCAGGAATATATTTGCACCATTCCGATTCCATGCAATATAATGCTTTTCTTTACGCAGCTCTCGCTTTAGAGTTGAAGGAGAAAAAGGAAAGATTCTCATTTTTCCCTTGTTTACTCAACAGGTGCATTCCTCATTCCCTACTGCGTGATGCTCATCTTTGGTGGGCTACCCCTGTTCTACATGGAGCTCGCACTTGGCCAGTATTACCGTAGTGGGTGCATCACAGTCTGGAGACACATTTGTCCAGCTCTGAAAGGTAAGCATATCATTATCCTATTATAGACTCTTCTTTCCCCAGTTTCATGAAAATCGTCCTAAAAAATGGCAGTATACTTAAATGAGCGTTTGCTAACTCATTAAGCATTGAAAATAGCAGGAGATCTTGAATTCAAAAGAAGCTTCATTCCGTATACTATCCAGACACAACTCAAAAACAAGTTTACGACTGGTGGTGAGGCACAAACCACAACCATTCAGGCAAAAGTGATAAGAATTTTACGATCAATTAAGTTCTTCGTTTCGAAAGAATATGTAACAAAGGAACCAACAGACATTTAAAAGTAGGAATACAAACTATTAAATTCCTGTACAAACGTAACAGTTTTAAGAGCAAGCCCGAATAAAGTACCAGGAGTTCCTATGACCAATGATATATGATAGATTGCCAATCACATTCAGTTTGCATAAGCAATTTTTGAGTTTCTGGTTCACGTAGTTTTACGCTAAAAACGCCAGTCTGTCAGTATTTCTTCGTTATCAACACAGGAGCGTAATAAAATTCCTAATCAGGTGGCATGCTCGCCCTCAAACGAGCTACTGGTTAAATTTTCTCCAAATGAAAGAATGCTTTACTTAAAAATACATGCAACACTTATCATTTTCTGACTTTTACGATGATTGCACTTTGATTGAAGTGTAGACTGGTAATCCCTATCTGACTAATAAGCTTTCTCACATTTGGCTCCACATTTCTGACCCGAAACGTGGGTCAGGAATAAAATTTCAAGTTGTCCGTAAAAATTCCCTAAAAATAAAATTTTTTAGTTGGATCCTTTGAAAGTGCATTTTAAAATGTCAAAAAGCTTAGCACTTTACGAGTCGAGTTTGATGAAATGCTTTCAATAATGAGCCAAAAGACTCCATGACGCGCATTCAACACGCGCTTCAGCATCAGCGTAGCAGATGATTCAAAAATCTGTTAAATTGTTCTCGCAAAACTACGTAATTCAAACCAACGTGTTAGCAACGGATACAAATGGGAACCAACTTAAATGCAGCTTTACTTTCTACTCGATGACATGCTAGGACATAGATAGAATGTTTGAGGTAAGTGTTGATGTGATATGGCATTTTTATGGAACAAAGTGGTGAAAAAATATACCGATTCGCGAGTCCAATGTCCAACAGATCTGATGCAGACCTTCAATTTGTGTTTGTAACACGAACTGGATGCAAAATATGTAAGATTTTTAGCCATTGAGGCTTTAAATATCTGTTCAAAAATTCTAAAATGGCAGTAAAAATATTAGAGAAAAATTTCTTTGTAGGTATATAATATTCTAAACCATGAAGTCACACGTATTTACTAGATGGTCTTGTATTTTTAAAGCTAATAGATAATAATAAAACCGCTAAATATAAAATATAACGTCTAGAATCCAATACATCGATAGTTAAGTAAGATTCCTCTGTATAGCCAAGTATATAAATCACGCATCTTATCTGTTTCCCCAGGTCTCACTCTGAAAGAAAAAAAGCCGGGTTATAAAAATAGACTAAATAAGCGTGACACAACTGGATTGAGACTGAGGCCAAATCCCCTCCTCGAAGTACCTCCATTTTGGAGGAAGTGCATATAATGGAACATTTTTATGACAGTCGTGGACGCATGCATAAGATAAACTTAAGTCTGTACGAAAATCGTTCATTGCACTTTTCCATCGTAAAGGAAAGTCGTGCAATCTTCGATTTTGTTATTTTAGCGGATTAAATCGCGCCGAATTTTGACGGCTGTCGAGTCAGAGTTATACTATGGCAAGCCGCGGCCAACGCAATGCCAACACTGCCACTACTACCGTTGCACTGGAGTAAACCCGGCAGATTTTATAGATGCATAAAGAAAAACATAAAGAGACATTTGCCACTACTGCTACACCCAAAGTCTCGGCTAAATGGGGGGAGTCATTAGATTTCTTAGTTATTATCGACTAGACAGAATGGCCATATATCGAGACAATCTTGCCATTCTTCCAATTGGTTCGACGTGGATAAGACTTTTGCCTCTGCGTACGACATTAACTACATACTATGTATATAGGCATAATTTATACCAATGTATCCACATGCTACGGATTGATGTGATTGGAGTCGAGTCGAGGAACCTCATCAGAAATGCCAGCCCAATGTGGTAAATTGTGACGATACGGGAACCGTAAATTATACCATAATTTAAGCTAAAGTCACCCCCAAAACAATTTTTGTTTCACGATGGTCAAAGTCTTGCTCAAGTCAAGTCACAAATTGCAAAACTTCGCTGATTAATAAAAGGAAGGAAACGAATGCAAAGGAAAAGTTTGTTCCTGACAGAACAAAAAATGTTTTGTACTCGTAAATAGTTTATTTTACTTTTGCTCGTTAATAATGGAAAATTGGTTGTTATGTTCGATATCTTGACATTTCCTCCAGCTCAGGGTTGCATCAAAATGCGTACTCGATATTTGAAAGATAGTCTTCAAAATCTCCAGCTTCTTGCATTTCGAAAGATATTTTTACTTGATTTTTTTCATGAAGTGTGAACCCGCCAAAATTGATATACTGGAGAAAAAGGATGTGTCAGTCAGGCTTTTCCACTTGCTTGTATAGCAGCAACAAACTTGTCGTTTTTACACGAGAGCTTCAAGTTCCCTCTATAAAACAAAGTTATGATTCGGACTCAATGGAGTTTAATAATATCATTATATTGAAGGATACGGGAGCATGCATACTTCTTTTTTGTCTCGTTGATTTGATCATTGTCACTTTTGCGTCGAAAAAGTTGTCTGATAATCTTGAAAATCCCTACCATCTCCTTCTGATAATGACGATAGAAAGCAAAGACTTAGCAAAATCTAACCCTATATTACGATTTGTATGGTCAAGGGGATTTTTGTGCGAGGTAAACTAAGGCTATTATCGGCAATCCACAAGCACTTGAAAATGACGCTGTGCAAAAAGGGATAACAATGACATTTCCGAACAAAAAGCTAAATGGCACGATTCACCCTTGTCGTAAACGATTGTCCAGGGATTTACAGACATCCAATTATCAAGATCCATTTCAAAAGCTTTTCTCTCTTCCACTTCTTCTTCACTTGCTCAGTTCTTTTCTCTCTTGCTTGCTCCATGTCCTCTGCATACAATCAATTTGGTCCAAAGAACTCTGCTTGGATCGAAATGATTTGTCCTGATTGTGATTGTAGGGATGCATAGAGCAGGTGAAAACTGTAGGAAGGGAAAATAGAGAAAACAAGTATTTCAGCAATACTAACATCGTGTCAACATCCTACATCCTCCATTATTATCTTTAAGTATATTTTCTCTTTCAGTTGTGTTGTTAGAGAGTGAGCATCTATCTGGCCCAAGCCTGAGATGGATCCTTCTCGATAACTTAACAGAAGCACTTTCTCCGTTGTCCATCGACACCTCTCGACCATATTTCTTTTTTTTACCTTAATGAAGTCCTATTAAAATGAACACTTTTAATGCTCTTTTACCACCATTCACTCTGGCTACTATTGAACAGTGCTGAAATTGCATTCATTTGATGGTATCATGCGCTCCTCCACGTTTTCGCATCCCTCCATTATTCCTCCACTCTCTGTTCCAGGAATGTAAATAGTGTGGAGACGGGATTATTCCTGGAGAAAATAAAAAGTTTCTAGAGTCTCTCTGTCATGTTCTTTCGGGTCATGCGAGGACAGTCTATGCAAAAACCTACAGCAGTGATAATACACACGGACTGAAATCGAAACGTAATTAACACTTTCAACAATGAACAGAGAATGGAACGGCTTCTGGCTTTAATCATGATTTCATCTCTAATTCCTTATATGGCACACTCTCAATCCCTGCCACTACCAATGAAACCGATGCGGCATTTAAAAAGTAATGCAATTTTCCAAACGCTCTTAGAAAAAAATGAATGCTACTATGATTCATTCACCTACACAAATTAACATTCGCCAGGCATGCATCTGCTCCA
>JAHZNI010003196.1:0-12681 GCA_027744415.1 Seira ritae | reverse complement strand
AGAGAAGGAAGGAGGTAAATAAACAGATGAAATGAATACCAACGAAAAAGAGGAAATCAAAAAAGAAAATATTCGTGATACCTTCAGAATAGCATTGAGAGTGGTAGTCTGGCTCAAAAAGCCTGGTACAATTTCAATCACATAAACTTTTAGTTTTTTTTCCTTTAAAAACAGCAAAAGCCAGTTTAGCAAGCCCTCTTAAGAAAAAACTACGGCTTTTAGGAAAAGACCCAAATACTTTTATGCATATTTTATATCATGCATATTATATTCTACATTGCTCACTTTAGCAATCGAATCAACAAGACTTCAGTTTCATCTTTTTTATTCACGCACGCACCAAACCAATAAAAAATGGCCATAATTTGAAAGCAAGAATGAAGGGTTGGGAAAATAGGCAGCCTAAACTGAAGTATGTAGTGACAGAGAGAAAAAAGGCACATAAGTGAATGTTGTGGTGATGGCGTCATGAATAACTTTCTTTCAGCAGCCTTCGCTCCTCCACTTCTTCTTTAGGTGAATACTAGGTATGAATAAGGTGTAAGTGGATTGGATTGGGATTAGAGGATGAGGCTCTTGTTTTTCTAGAGGATGGTGATGGTGGACGGACGCGGACGGACGGACGGACGACAATTATTATATTGCAGCTCGGAAAAACTGGTCTTGAAAACACTGGCACAAATTCCTACAATTGCAATTGTTGTGCTCTTTTCCTTTTTCCTACCCAGAGCGCTGAGACTTGCTCCCATGGTGAACCGAACATTCTACTCCTATAATGTACGTGATAGTGCAGCGTACTTAATGAATTCTATGGTAGATTCATAGATAGAATTTTTTATTGTGACGATGATGATGATGATGATGATGTACAGAGCAGAAACCTCTTCCTTCTTTCAGGAAAGAAGAGTATTATTCGGCACGACATTTCAACCTTAATTTTTTTTCTAAAGGAATAGTAATCACAAAAACCTTTGTGGCAGAGAAAAATGCAAATGCAAAATAGGAACCAAACCCAAAAACAGTCTTAGGGAGAAAATAATTTATTCGAAAGCGTACATTTTGCATTGAAATTATTTTTTAAGGCACTATAAGTAGTAATAGTTTGAATTAAAGGAATGTGCATAGGCGCAGGGTGTACAAACGTATGCGTATTCAAAATTTGAATGGAAGACTGTTTTCAATCAAAGTGTTTAGCTTATTATGTTCCATGAACAACGTTTTTAAAAAGTAAGAATAAGAAGTACATAGTACATGTAAGCAGTACAGGAATCTACTATTTACTAATTACTCTATAATTAAGACATCAAATTTAGGAAAAAATCAATCCCAAACTGATTAAATCATCTATTACAAAAAATGGCAAAGTCCCAAATATACATAAAGTGCATACAAGCAAATTGCCCAAGAAGACGCCTTATATTTTTAATAGGAACTGACATGCAGGCAGGGTGTAGTAGATCCGTTTTGATATTACTATGCCCACGCTTTCTTTTAAAGGGAAGGCGCTGCTTCAATGAAAGGCCTTGAATCACTAATTAAAATGAGACAATAAATATTATTCACAAAGTAGGAGGGCAATAAGGAGCGATAAAAAAAATCAGCATCAGCAGCACCGACCGACACAACTAAAGCAAAAACTGTCAAACTTGCTTACTTTAATCCATACATTTCAAGCTTACATTTTCAATATATGTAACATGTTCCATGAATCCAATGCAGTTGAGTTCCGTCTCGGCTTTATGAAAGGTGTATTATTCAAGAAGTCCCTTACTTAAAAAGATGATGATAATGATGAGCAATTACGCTCTCCCGAGCCGAGCTCGGGAAGAAGTGCGGCCTTAAAGATAATACTTGCATTTTAATTGTTCTGAAAAAACAAAGATGAACAAGGAGAATGATGATGATGACTCGATGACGATGACAAACGATTATAATGAAATCGATGCCTTCATTTCCATGTAGGATGGTTACACACACACAAATTGCTCAGGTAAATAATAGTTGTATAATCCATCCATCTTTTTGAATGTCGGTCTCTCAAGAGATAACTGAATCAGTAGAAAATATGTCGTATAATATATCCTGAGGCGGCATGATTTAAAAGCAATAATAATAACGACTCGAAGTCAGCTTCAACCTTCTGCATGGAGGCTCTTGAAGTGAAGGTTGCATAAAAATGCAATGTCGTTTTCTTCTACGCTACCACTACTCCTCCTGTTTTGGACATCTAGTTCATCTCTCCTCATCCTTTTCTTCTTCTCCTCCAAACGAACTGAATATTTAAGGCAGGAGAGGAGAGGCAAACAGAGAAAATGTAACTGTAATCTTGAGGTAGCAATAAATAAACTGAATCTATTGTCAAAAACGACATGCAAAAAAAATATCTCTGAAGACTTTGAGAATAATATGGACACGCCTAGTCATACCACAATGAAGCTATTCATTTCTCTAAACTTAAAAAAATATATATTAATCTTGTCTTTCAATTCAAACATTCCTGGTTGAGATTTGTGAAATGCCTTATTTCGCTTCCTAGAATCAGAGTAGAAAAGAGAACGCGAGGATCATGATGATAATGATGACGATCGTCAAATCATCATGATCATAATGAAGTATTTACCTACTTGTAATGAAAGGCATTATGATGAAATATCATTTACTTTTTAGTTTGCCTGAGGTGGTCTGCTGCTCTCTGGTCCGCATGCATTTTTAAAAAGAGATTTTTTCTCAGATAATATTATTTTGGCCAAGCACATCTTACATACATACTTGGAGGAGAGGAGGACATGGCGTCGTCAGAGAAGGATAATCTACAACCGTCATAAAAACCCTAGCATATAAGCAATAGTAATAAATATAGTTCTCGTCATCATTTTCATTGCAAATACTTATCACATCACAACTCTATTTATGTTATTTTTCACAATTCAGATTCAGCTAGAAACAAATAAATTAAATAGAGAGGGAGAGGAGGGATTTTTAATGAATAAAAATAAATTTGTTACCGTTGGAGTTGGAGTGAGTGCATTATTCATCAACGTCACTTCCTACAACAATAGCGTGCAAACGCTAATTCCACATGAATGTAATCAAAATCAATAGGATTGAGATTTGGAAAAAAAATTAGCGGAGCTATTGCTATTAATTGCCATTGCATTTTAGTTTGTTCGCCTGCATCAAGTTCAATTTAATCCAAGTGCATACGCATTGCGCGCAGCTATAATCAGGGCGTGTTCGTGTTCAGTTCAGAGGAACTCTTCAGAAAATCTTAGAAAGGAGCTTCAGTATTTTGACGTCACGATCAAATATGTTCCATGAATTATTTTTCCCCCCTTAGAATTTTACATTGCATAAGACGGATTGCGGATTGTGATTTACGATCCTATTTACAATTCATGTGCAATAAATAGGTAATAGTAATAAGTAATAATGTTTGGTATGTTGTGATGTGATGTGATGCTAGAAATAGGATTAAGGTAAACTATAAAAAAGGAACAAGACACCCATTTCACATTACGCGCAAACTGCAATAAATATATAGCATTCCTTTCTAAAAAAACTATTTAGGTAAGTATTTACATATACTTAACAATAGAGCTTGTCATATCATTGTCGCGTCAGACCAATGAGATTAAATACCTACAGCCTACAACAACGCATTATATTACTTGCTGCTATAGCAAAGAGCAAATCAATTATTACGATATTCTCATTTTTGAATAAAAGAATTGAGAAGAGAAAAGGATTTGTTCGTGCTTTTAATAGGAAAATTGAAGGTGATCTATGACGCTATACAATGAAGCGTAAATTCAATTCAAGTAGAATTTCACGAATTCGAGATGGGGTGATCTAATAGCTCGAAGGTGACATCAGTTAATGAGGGAATAAGTCGAAATGGGATTTTGTAAAAGACAGCGGACAGGTTTCCAGCACTGCATATTTTTTATTAGGATTTTGGAATCAAGCGCATGTGCCATAACTAATTTTTACAACTTTTTTTACTTGAAATTATTAAATGATGTTTTTGTTTGCTATATTTTTTCTACAATTTGCCTGAATATAAAAGATTAAGAAGAAATGGCAGCATATTGTCTTATTAAAAATGCTCTAGTGAGAGACCTAGTTTAGCTGAGAAAAGCTCCATTAGAATTACATATTGTAGTGTAACAACAGAGATGAAGGGGTGACAGGTTGAGAAAACCAATTCAAAAACCCTTAAAAAGTGCAAACCAAACCAACCTACAGAATGAATGAATGCAACAAAATTCTGTTCAATGATACGTAATACCTACCTAGTAATAGATCTTGTGGCTCACACCTTCTGCTTCACCAAAAAACCAGATAGAGATAAACAACAATACACAATATTATATCTAAGGCATGCAAAAAAGATTTTATTTAAGCACGAGAAATTTTCCTTTCTGTTTGAGAAAAAAATGCTTGGATTTGGATTTTGAAAGCATCGAAAATTTGAAATCATGCGAATCCAAACCAACCGTTGTACTAGGTCTATGTACTTGATACAAGAAACAATATGAAAGAGAACCTAACCAATTGATTATCTTTTCACAAATCAGCGGTTGAAAAAAATTCTGACAAAAGACAAAAACTGACGTCGACGGTAACTTTAGAATGAAATTGAACCATATACACATACGTTTCGTGTTTAACTCTAGGCACCTGCGATAGATAACATGATATCGTAAGTCAAATCAACAATATTAACAACGTACAGTACATGCATAATACACATAATTGACACGATGAAATATATTCTCCCAAGAAAAAAAGTAAGTTTTTTTTGTGCCTTTCAGACTTTTCGTATCAGCATCAGCGATACATATTTAAATACATTTAAGATGCTTACCGCATTTTAATTTTTCGCTCAGAACGCCCCAATCCCTTAAGTGGTCCTGTCCTGTTTCATGAACCTTCAAAAAAAAGTAAAAAATAAATATATAATCGGTTGTCGCATTCATTTTCATTCCTCTTACGGCACAGGTAAAAAATTTTTTATTATAAAACTAGGTATCCCTTTTTTGTATTCAGTACTAAAATAAATAAATGAATCGCGCTTTTGAGATTCTAGAATGAGGAATGGGACAGGCGGAGATGTGATCAGAAAGAGAACTCATTACTTTCATTGCCATCACATCACATCACATCACATCATACACTGGCCCACAATAATGCAAATCTATTTATGTCTTCTCTCAATCTCTTTTTTAAACCATTTCATTTGTCCTGCCTTGCTCCTTGCTGAGCTATTGTATTGTTGTAGTTGTAGAGTGTGTGGCTTGGCTTGTGCTATATTTTCTTGTATCAAGGTAGCTTGTTCTAATCAAAGGGCGTCCTTCTAACTCAATGAGACATGTGGACAGCAGCTTCGTAAACTAAGAAATATTATGCATTTCAATTCAATTCAATGGTGAATGTTAAAAAAATATCACGAGAAGATATAATACATATTATGGACTATAGAGACTATATGGACTGCCAGAATATTGACAAGTAAGTGACGGATTGCATTGCATTGCAATAATATGTATTGCAAAACAAGAAGTTTTCTGTGAGGCTTGATCATTCATTGTAGATCACTGATTTCATTCTTGATCCCATACCTAATACCTACCTCGTCTCGACTTTTCGAGTTTCTTGAATTTTCTTATGTACACACGAGACACATTATGTTTGGGTGCTGCTTGACGAGATCCTAAAAAATTGTGATTATTTCAAGTTTGCATTAATAGTATTAAATAGGTAATTTAATTTGCAGCATGAAGACATTAATGCAATGGAGTTAGTTTTTTACCAAAATTGATAGAAGACTGGGTGAAGTAGAAGCATTTCGGGTGTGGCTTCTGCATTCATTCTTTTACCACGAAAAAAAATTCTTTCAAAGATTAAACGAAATTGAAACGGAATTACTTGATGCTCCTTGCCACCATGTATCTTCTTGATGTTAAAAAAATAAATGATAAATAAATAAATAAATGAATAAATAAAAGATGATTGACTACTAATTTTGTAAATGGAAATAAATTTAAACACTTAAACTGCAAAACTAAAAGCCAAAGCAGCTTCAAATATGCAAAAGATAAACCATGATGATGAAGTTTTTTATTTACTCCCGATGAAAATACCCAGATTTTTAAACATCGGTTATTTTATTTCCTACTTTTATTTTGGCGAAATGATGAGAAAAAGGTGGCGGAAGAGAATAAGACCAATCACAGTTGTTCCGCTCACCTGCAGAGCAGAGCTTTTTGGAGGAAATACAATGCACAGAGTACCTTACGCTTCTAACAACCTGTTGATTCATACGGAATAACACTACAGAAAGGAAAGAACAGAAGAAAATTCATTTTGGTACATAAGTCATAAAGAAATCTATCATTTTGTGCATTTTGCTGTTCATGTTCGCTGAAAACTGAATAGTCTCTCGCAGAAAAAAAGACTTTTTGAATTGTGAAGGATGAAAGTCAAATGCTGAGAGCGTATTTCAGATCATCTTCAAAAAAAAGACTCAAGAAGACCAAGAAGCTTGACTATGTACATTGTACATACGAAATATTACGAAGGAAGAAGACGTGCAGCAGTCATTGAACACAATCCATCTCTGCCTAAATACATTTTGAAATTGGTTGGTTTTGGCCAAATGTCTTTTTTTCTCTCTCTCTCTTGAAGATTGAAGAGATGCAACACTTGAATCGAAAGGAGAGGAGGTGGTACTGTGGTACCTGAAGAGGTGGTAAAATTGGTAAAAGTGACTTCGAATATCTCATTCCCACTCATGCAGGCAGACACTCAATTCTATTATATCTGTGTATGCCTACGGAAATAATGAAAACTTGAAAAATGAGATTTTTCTTTTGCACTTGCAATAAAGAAGAAAAAAATGCAATGCAATAAATAAAAATTGAAACTTGCAAGCGTGGATAAATGCACTTTATCAAATCATTCAATTTCATTTCATTCACTGTATTTTTTTCAAGGCTGATGCGATGACGAAGAAAACAAATTCTCAGAGATCATGAATTTGAAGATCACATCTTTTCTATGTGGATATGTACCCGAGTGTGAAATAGTTTTCGGTTGAAACGACTAAAAAAGATAATTATTTTGGTAAAAATTGACAAACTCGCTAAAAAATCTCTATTCGCAATGCATGTAAATGCACGTAGGTAAGTGTAAATTTTTGAGTAATTATCATGGCGTAAAATTATATGCACATACCTACTTTAATTAGGTCTCTGGAAGCCTAAAACAAGGAAGTTAATTAGCACAAATTAAAAGATTAGCACAATTTTATTGCATGTATCCAACTTATTTATGCAATTAAATAACATAACCTACGACATTCTATGTTATCATCGCAGAAGAACGCCCAGTACAATATTGACCTGGACAGTGCAGTGTAAATGTTCTATTAACGTAACGTATAATGTCTGTAACCGCAGTAATCCTAATTCAAGTCGCATTTTTTTAAATTAAATCTTAACAGTTTCACGCACGACTTGCTTTTGTTTGGTGTTAAGACTCTCATTAAAAAAACTTTGACAGTACTGCAGAGACTCAGCCAGAGTTCATTGTAGTGTTACAGTGAACAAAATACATTAAAGCATTATTAAAAACATTTTTTTCGACTGGGTTTAAGTGAGTCATGTGATCTCATATTAAAAAAATATAGGAGCTTTTACACTTTTTCTGTCAAGGTTTGAATAATGACAAAGATCGTGCTCAGAGCGAAATCACGCTCAATGAATAAATAAACAAAATATTATTACATCATCAGAATATCAGAAAAGGCTCACACAGAGAACTGTAGCAAAATTTATATTTTATAATTTTTCATACAGGTAAAGTAAGTACACAACTACATGCTTCATTCCACAAAGTCCATAATTAATTTTTACAATTCGTTTTTTAACTCCAACAACAACAGAGAAGAATTACGTAACAATACAATAACATATATCTCTCGTTGCGTTTTTGCTCAATTGAATCAGAATCAGAATGCATTCATTCGCCCATTTTTAGAGTTGAAATTACTGCACTGTAATGGATACACTGCAGCAGCCAAAGTGTCAGCAAGTCAAGTCAGCACAGAGTTGAATTGAAATAGCAATCATCATCATCATAACATGTTATCGTTGCATTGCAGTACCTGAAGAATTTTTTTTTGCATTTTGATTACAAAAATGCACTCTCAATCAACCTGCTCCTCTAGAGACGCTGCGTTGACTACCTTGCCTTTTAAAAAAAAGTGCACACAATCCTAAGCACAAAATTTGGGTCACGAGGATCTTCTTTAGTACATCTCGTAAATTTATTTAAACAAAATTAATCGTAAAAATAAATATTGTACTTGTGTGGTACATCGATGAGGCAGTTTAGGGGAATCACACAAAATCATTTTCTCCCGCATCACCGTGCACCATCATCCTCATCCGAATATATATTCGAAATGATTTTTCAATCCTCACGAAACATGGCACGCTCTTTTAAAGTATTTAAAAAAGCATCCGCTCTATTTGCATTACCATCATAATCATAACCATGGCAAATAAAAAGGACGAGTGCGACTTGCATTAGAATTAGATAATAGACTTTTTCGCATGTACAAAAATAACTCGACGTCGTCGTGGATTGGATTAACCGACGGAATCATAATCATATCATCATAATCATGGCAGCAATTATTACACTTTTTGATATGATTATTACAAGTTCATCGCATTTTAATGATTTTGTGCTTAATTGTATTATCTCATGCCTATCAGCAGTTTATTGTATTTTTTTCTGGCACATACACACACCACCAAAAAAATAATAACAATGAAATACATACACAAAATACTTTATTACATACAATAGCTCGTCGTAGTAGTGTTGATTACTGATGAATGATGATGATGATGCAGAGGTATTATATAGGTATTGTATTCTCCGAGTTAACTGAAATTTACAGAGCGTGAGAAAGCCTAGGCAAGTTCCTCAAAACTTGCAAACTCATCAACCTTAATTGGTTAAAGTAGGCTAATACGCAACAACCTTTAGGAGGGACTTAATAATCAAGTTGTATAATTGTACAATAACGACTACCTACATGAATGCTATTTGAAAAAGATAGAAACATTTATTCCATGGATAAATTTTAAAAAAATTAATTCATAGTGTGCTCAAAATTTTTGATAAAAAGTGTATGTATATGCAACATTTCCAACTCCAACTATACGATATATAAAGTTTTTCAATTTTATCAAGTTATTTTACTTGTGAGAATAAATGTACTGTTACCTCATAACATATGCCTAGGTAATCCAACAATAAAAAAATGATATCTTTTTTAAGGAATGTATTACATGAAAAGATGTAATAATGAAGAATGACTCGAAGTCTCGAATCCTCCACCACCACCACCACCAAATTTTGTGGCTGTATTTATTTTATAAAATACTTCTTTTAGAGATGGATGATATGATGGATGCTAAATGAAGTTGTACCCTTCATTTATGTAATGCGCCATATATAAAGCAATTTATATAAATCATTCCCTATTCAATTCAGTTCTTTAAATTTCGACCTTGATTTTCTGTAAAGATCTATGCATTTATATGATTAAATGTAAAGTGTTATGAAAGCATGATACATGCATGCATATTATATTATACACATCAAATCAAAGAGCAATTTTTACCCTTTCACAAGAAGAGATTGTTGTTGTAGCAGGTGCCAGAAGATAGCATTTATAATTTCAAGTCTGTGATTATTATCGGAGAATATTAATAGTCTGATATTTATGATGGAAAAGGTAAATCATTCACAAAAAATATAAGTTATGGATCAAATTTAAGGTGTTCTCCCATGAGTACAAAAAAATAAATTTGAATGGCTTATAAAAAATGAACTGAAATGTTCAGGCTGTCTCGTCCCTGGTCTGTAATAATATTCATGCAAAAAAAATGTTTTGGCAGTAGTTGGTAGTAAAATTTACATTCATTTTGTCTTGACTTCCAAAACCAATCGTAGCGGCTTTGAACAAGGTGTACTTAACAAAAAAGTGCCTTAAATAGCATTCTCACATCTTTTAACCAGGGCCCTATCCTAAAAGTGATAACGAGAGTACCTAGTTTAAATATCATGATCATGACAACAGAAACTGTAATTGGGCCAAACTACATTCAAACTTACCTGAGCTAAGCTATGCAAGTCAGAAAAGGAAAATAATAATAATGAAGTGATTTACATGTTCTTCTTTTAAAAAATATTCGTTACATGGAAAGACGCGATTTTTTCTGATTTGATTGAAAATATTATCTTGTGATTGTCCTCATTGACTATGATCAGCAGCAGGCTTGAGGAGGGAGTGACGACATTACGGTTGACAAAAATTTGGTCACCGAATTAAGAAAAGAGCGCCATTAAGGAAACGTTGATGAACACGAATAAAAATGCATTCACTACGGCATACCATACAAAGCGAATGATGCACCCACGCCAGTGGTTATTTTCAGACCATAAAAAATCACCAAAAATAAATGTGAAGACCTTATACGCAACTTTTTTTAAAAGCAAGTCGAAGCTGACATGATCAAAACGATGGTGATGATGATGATGACGACGACGACAGTGAAGAAAATTTCTTGTGGACGAATGTCATTCAGCATGCCGCAGACTATTAGAGATGCACGCAAATGTATCTATCACTTGCATAATCTAAACTGATCTCATTTTAGGACAAATAAAAAATTGAATCTAATCGCTCAAGCTCATGCAACTGCTTCACGTATAGTATGTAGTAATAAATTCATTACCCCGGAAATTTTTGTCTTAAAATGTACAGAGACATCAAGGAAAAGTGAACTTGCAAGACCTCAATCTACTATGTTTACGCTATTTGGTTGACATGGAACAAGTTTGGCATGGTATCTTTAAAGTGGCCAAAAGATGTCAAGCGAAAAAATAAATACAGAATTACATGATATAGAATTTTAAAGGTATGTAGTGTAGTTTGCTTGCATTTGTTTTACTTCACTCTCAAAATTCGCTTGTGTAATGAGCAGAGTTAAAGTATGCGACAAAAAAGAGTTTTTTTTTTCAAAATTTAACTATCACTTGATTACGAAACATGGTGCATTTCATTCCATTGCATATATTCCGGACCACCGCCCAAATAATTAGCGTATATCAATAAACATCGCTGAAAACTGGTGGCGTCAGTAAGATTCGACATATGATTATCTATGCGTCTGCAATCGTTAATTTAAGTTTGTGAGGAGAGAAAGGGCTTTACAGTGTCATCTCCAGTGGCGAGATAAGTTAGAGGCGATCAGAAAGTTAATGTAAATAATATTAGATACCAAGGCACCTTATGAAATTTTCAAAGTGCCTCTCTGATCATATATCAGCCCACCAAGTTATTAATTTAAATACTGCGAAATCATGGAAATAAATTAAAATCCAAACAGACGCTTTGTTTCTGCTTCTGCTTATATAGGAACAATGGCTGAAGAAATTGCAGATTCTGTAAAGACGTTGCTGCGATCTATCTGCGAGCTAGAGGGGCGTTATGCCTCTCAAACGCATCCGCTTAACACTTTACATTAATATCGCCCTGTGCTATTTTTACGTTTGCTGAGTGAGTGAGTAGTGAGTAGATTACCTTCAACTAACGTGCATAGGTAATATACATACATAGGTACCTTTATGTGTGCATCGACAATCTACTATCGGCATAGTCATCTTGTAAGCGATTATAACCTGAAATTGAGATTGGGATTCGTTCAAGTGTCAAGTAATCAGATAATTAAAGTACATTAGCGTAAATTTTTGTATAGCTACATTGGTATTTATGCTTAAGAGCTGAAACCAGCTCCTGTCATTGATGATTAATCACTATTTAGTATTTGTGAATTAAACGTCAATGAAGAATTCTAAATAGATATTAATCAATGGAATGGGGTTTAGAATGGATTTTAAAAAACTGCGAAGGGATTTATGTTGGTATTATCAAACTGAAAAGCGCCTACTTATAGGGCCTCTTCTACGGTTTACTATATATTTAAGTGCATACCGTGTCCAGAGTTTAACTTTGAAGTAATAAGGACAAGACAATGACATGGAAACTTAGCAGGATTGAGTGCATTTTTTTAAACATTTTTAAACTCAACCTAAAATGTAGACTTATGCTACAGTGTAAGTAGTTTTCACTTCTCATTGTTCGTCGAATTTAAGGTTTCCTGAAAAGGAATTGTGGGGAAAAAAGGTATGCATGTTCGACATTTCAACTCTCTCAGAGATTTTCTCCTGTGGAGATTTCTTCGCGCTCGAAAAAATGAAGGGATTTAAAATGACTAATGATAATTCTTATGAGAAAGCAAATAGGTATGCATGTGCGTGTTCTATTCCTGCCAGCTACATTGTCACGATGCATTTATTCTCATCTCTAGAAATGAACTGGCAATGACAATCATGAAGAGATATCTTCAAAAAAAGAGATGTCCCCTGAACGCCTCCATGTCCCCACCACCATTGCCTCTCTGTCACAGTAGTCTTTTCTAATCTCGTTGAGTCATGATTGCTACCCCTGATTACGGGGGAGAAGGATGAAGATGAGCATCTTTTATTATATTTTCAAGAATAAGTAAGAACGTTACAGC
The DNA here is from genome assembly GCA_027744415.1 of Seira ritae. NCBI lineage: Eukaryota > Metazoa > Arthropoda > Collembola > Entomobryomorpha > Entomobryidae > Seira > Seira ritae. Next base: position 19 of record JAHZNI010003196.1, on the reverse strand, counting down.
TATTTATTTTATTTTGATG